>WTSP01021790.1:0-13203 GCA_025331215.1 Actenoides lindsayi | reverse complement strand
TCCAGTCCCATCACTGCCCGACAGCCTAAAAAGTCCCTCCCCAGCTTTCTTGTAGCCCCCTTCAGATACTGGAAGGCCACAAAAAGGTCTTCTCGGAGCCTTCTCATCTCCAGCCTGAACAACCCCAACTCTCTCAGTCTGTCCTCACAGGAGAGGTGCTCCAGCCCTCTGAGCATCCTCGTGATCCTTCTCTGGACACGTTCCAGCACATCCATAGCCTTCCTGTACTAGGGAATTTGCTTCTCTTTAGCTGCCTTTGTATTCACTCCTGTGTGTAAGAGTTCAGGTAACTCGCCTGGATCAGAGGGCAGTGAATACCTTTGTGTAGGCAATTAAATAAAGATTCTAATAAACATCTCAGCTGAGATGAATGGCTGCTCATGGAGGCAGCAGCAGTAAACCTGCCAGACCAGAGACTGGACTCAAATGCAGACATCACATAAGATGTAGACTGAAAACTGAAACATCCCCCTCCCTGTGTGAGGGCTCTAACTTTTACCGGTGGGTTTCAACCTGGAGGACCTGTGAACACAAAAAAAGATTAACTAGGAATAACATGAACTTGCAGCCCAGAAGGCCAATCTCATCCTGGGCTGCATCAAAAGAAGCATGGCCAGCAGATTGAGAGAGGTGGTTCTGCCCCTCTGCTCTGCTCTGCTCTGCTGAGACCCCACCTGCAGCACTGCATCCAGCTCTGGTGACACCAACACAAGAAGGACATGGACCTGGTGGAGCAGGTCCAGAGGAGAGCCATGAAAATGATCAGAGGGCTGGAGCACATCTGCTGTGAGGCCAGGCTGAGGGAGCTGGGGTTGTTCAGCCTGGAGAAGAGAAGGGCCTGGGAAGACCTTACAGCAGCCTCCAGTACCTGAAGGGGCCTACAGGAAAGCTGGGGAGGGGCTGTTAAAAGAGCATGTAGCGATGGGATGATGGGCAATGGTTTTGAAGTAGAGCAGGGTAGATTGATATCGAACGTTAGGAGGAAGTTCTTTACTATGAGGGTGGTGGAATATTGGAACAGGTTGCCCAGGGTGCTGGTGGAGTCCCTGTCCCTGGAGACATACAAGGTCAGGCTTGATGAGGCTCTGAGCAACCTGATCTAGTTGAGGGTATCCCTGCTCACTGCAGGGGGGTTGGGCTACATTGGAGGTCCCTTCCAACCCAAGGCATTCTATGATTCTATGGTGGCTTTTAGGAGTGGTTCTTGATGTGGTTCTTGGTTGCTCTTGCAATGAAGGCAAGCTTTCACCAGCTCTGATTGGGTCTCTATGCTCAAAGAATGCTTAAATGCCCCATTGCACTAAGCACCTTTGGAGGTCCCTTCCAACCTGGGGCATTCTATGATTCTATGATCCTATGATGATAGGCTCTTATTATAGTAGGCAAACTACATAAAAACCTACATAAAAGAGACCTATTTTATGTCGCAGGTCTCACACCTCTAATGAAAATTATTTAGTCATCCACAAACCAAGAGAAATTGAATATCATTTCCCTGAGCCGTCATAAAGAAAGTGAGAACTTCAGCTGCTATTCCTTTCGGAATAAGAGAGCTGTAGGAGACAATAAGGCAAATGTCTGAGTCCTGGCCTAACCGATACTTGCAGGAGATGCTCATGTGTGTTGTTTCTCTGCAGAATCCCTGACTGGCTTAGCTGGTCCCTCGCTCAGGGCCACCAGTTGTTACGAATCCTACCACAGATGTCTTGATGCTTCCTATGCATTGTACAAGTAACTTTGATATCTAAGACGGAATGGTAAAAAGTTTGAGTGCTGCTTCTCAATAGCAACCTTTTTTATTGCCTGTTTACTTTATCCAAATTGCCACAAGACTGGCACGTGAGGAAGTTACAAAACTAAACAATTCACTCTGAATTTTCTAAATTTTCAAATTCCTCAGTCATAAAGTAACAAAGAGAAGAATCATTATAACAAAGCTGTAATGTATCCATTAACTCTAATAAGTTAAAGTGCATATTCATTTGAGGGGTAGTTCTAGGAAACACAGAATTTTTTTTATAGGGCATGGTAGCATTTGAAATTGTGTTCAAAGAAGTTGCTACTTGGGCTCATCATTGTTTGCTTCATGCAGTGTTTTGTAACTAAAGGTAAATCTTATCTAAGTACAGACAAAATCAAAACAGGAAAAAAATAATAATAAAAATGAGAAAATCTAACTAGAAAATTAGAAATAAAGTAAAAATTTAGAACAAAATAGTTGTAGGGAATTCATAGGTACCCATCCACTCCTGTGGAATTCCATCACAGCTTTTGTTACATAATATTCCCCCCACACACACAGGTTCTTTGAATATTCTTTCAATTCTTCAGCCTGCCTCAGCAAAGTACCATTACTGGCTCATTTTAATACATCACATTATCTGCATTACTGAATAATGCACAGGACTTTGTGTAGCCATAGTTTATTTTCCAGAAAGATGTTTTTTTTAATAATATATCCATCTTGACAGCTTTTCTGAGTTTAAGAAAATACGTTTGTCAGAATTTGGGAAAGACAGGTCAGGAAAACCTATCCTATATGCTACAGCTATGGGCTTCATTTTTCAGTAACGGGTATTTTTTCACAGGCAGCAGACAGGAATGGATGCAGCAGACTGATGCTAGGCCTGAGATGTGTACAGAGCTACTTCCCTGCTCTGCTATGTTAGAAGCTTATTAAGGTTTTAGAGTCTTTCTTCCCGAAGACATATTGTGAAATAGGCTGTAATTAATTCAGCATGAACATTCAGAAACGAAGCTATCTAAAGTCAGGAAAATGCAAGTGAAAAAAAAAAAAAGGCTAAAAAGCTTTTTTGTTTTCATTTTGATGCCAGCAGAAAGATATATTAGGCCCCAGATTGTTCAGCTTATTTTTGCACTTAGTTTCATTGAGTGTAATTGAAATTCTCACGAGAGTAAGGCAAATGGATTTGGCCCAGTGTGTTTCTGAACAAGCCTATTGTGAGAAAATGATACAGACACTTAAATGCATCTCCAACTTCTTTATAAAGATATCATTTTCCACGTATATCAAATTTCACACATGCTGATTGTCTCTAGACAATTTAGAGAAAGCCAGTTAGATTTATTCCACTTTATTTTGACTTTCTGTTCCTCTCTAAGATTTGACTCAATAGAAGAGAGGCTCTTTGGGAACCATTACTTCTACAGCTCGATCATCCTAATGTTTACAGCCTGAGTGGTCAAGTCTACACAGCCTGCACTTGGCCATTACAGCATCATATCTTACCTAATGATAGAAATCATATAAAGTAGGCACAAACACTCAAAAAAATTTAAAAAAAAAGCAATAATTAGCGTTATGAAAATCTGCTTGCACCATTCTGTTGAATTGCCCCAGCAGAGGCATGTGAAAAATAAGTCCACCTCAGCCAAGGCTCCTTCAATCATTCTCAGATTCTGAAGACTTTCAAAAAATGTTGGTGTTTTCCTTCAACTCAAAATGGAAAATAAATGTGTTTTTTCCATCTCATTCCCACACATGGAACTTCTGTCTCAAAACTATGCTCACTATCCTTCAGAATGGACAGCATGAAGCTCTGACTTCACTCCAAGTCATAAATGGATATTTTATGCCTTGCAAGGGGTAGAAATGGTAACTGCCTTATTTTTTTTTCTGCTTCCAGGGACAATACAAAGGTATACAGTCCAAATCTATGTATAGCTATTAATTATTGATGTGATTAATATAAGCATTGCTCTTTACAAAGGGCTGAGCAATTTTTAGATGTCTGTAACAATTATGAATTCTGCTTTTTGCCCTTCACGTCTATTTACAACAAGACCCTTAACAACCTTAAGTAGCCTTACCTAAGAGGCAGAAGATAACTACCTTCAAACCTTAAAATGAGCTGTGGATCGATTGTCTGAACACAATGGTATAAGGTGATCCTCAATTGATTTTCCATCCATTTCGGATGACTGCACTTTTCATTTCCCAGCTCCTGTCTGATTTTACATGAACCTGGCATGGTCTTTCAAGGGACTGGAGAACCAAGTATTGCCTTAGATTCATTAACAAGGAAGATACTGGATGTAACTCACTATGCATCAGCAACTTTATGCTTTCTGTCTGTGTAGAGTCTCGTCCCTGTATCAGTTTCATTTACTTTGAGGCAGGCTCCTAATGAGTTAAAAAATCTACCTCTGACTGACTGTGGATAGAGAGTATGCAGACAAACCACTGCACTGGACTGGCTAACTCAGACACGTGTCAAAGATACCACAGGCCAACAGGGTCCCACGTCATGGGAAGTGCACTTCCATCATCTCACATGAAGTCACTTCACGCAGCTTCGACCTCCAGAAGTGCTCCAGACTGAGAAGGTGTGGCTGAAGGTCCAGTAGGCAAAATAATTGTTGGAAAAGGAGAAAGAAAACCAAACTACAACACAAAATCATGCGTGACCCAAGGACATTTGTGCCCACAAAAAAATAAGGTGGTGGTACCAATTTCAGTAACTGAACAGTATTGGCCTGCCTGTGTTTTAGGGAAAAAGGTTACAAGGGAAAACTGCAGTTACTGGAAAATGTTATTGGCACTTGTAGCTTGACATTTGAATAGGCAGAAAAGAAAAATGTATCTCATGCATTCCTGGTCATGATATTGCTCAGATGCTCTCATCAGAGGAGATTCTCAGGTATGGCTGAAGCAGATCTCACTTTGCCTATACATTCCTCTGATTATCTTGGATACACCATTTCTTCAAATGAGGAATATTTACTCACATGCACTCCTTATCCTAAACAAGTACTGACAATAAAAAACTTGGGACTTTACCTCCCAGCCTCACTCCCCCCCACACACAGACAAAAAGCCTCCTCCCAAATGGCAAGAAGAAAGGCAATTAAAAGTGAAATTGCCCATCAGTCTGCATTATTTCCATCTCCCCTGAGGAGGAGAGGCTGCATCCTTACCACAACTGCTGCACTCTGCCCAGACCACTCAGCACCAGTGGAAAGCCCAGCCTCCCAAGGTGCCCTGCCTGAACTTGCTGTTCTCTTCGCTGTTAACTGTGGATCGTAGCTTAACGAGTGACCACAGCAGCTCCAAAACAAGGGGGGGAGGATGCCACAGAGAGAGACGTTTAAGAAGTTTCTTGGTGGCTTTTTGTTTGCTTGCCTTCCAGTGTTTCAAGCCTGCCTGGATGAAGAAATCCAGTTCTGAGAATAGGGCTGACTTGCAGCTACAGTTGGAAGATTATTTTTCTTCATCAGCATAAAGCGTTTGCTATTGTAGAAGAAAATCTGATTGAAAAAAAAAGATTTTAACGTTGCTTCCCTGCTCTGAATTCCCGGTGATAAAAAGCTGTACGTAGGAGAATCCAAAGTCACACATTTCCATTTTAAAGAGACCTGTTTTGTATTGGTATTCATTTCGTAATGAATTGCAGAGGGCTTTTTACAGTTCTGAATCATTTCATTCCTCAGCAATTTTAAAAAGCCTCAATAAACTGAATAGAAGGAAACAAAATAGGACAGAAAACCTGTTAACAAACCCTGTCTGAGTGTGAAACAGCAGCTTCTGCAGAGAATCCCCCTGTTGGGAAATGCATGCTCGGTCAGCACTCATCAAAAGGTAAGCTTACCTGCAGCTGACCAGTGCTGCAATTTAAATCCTGGGACCTTTGCTACTAATAAAAATTTGTTTGCAACAGATCAACCTGTAGACATACCACAAATGGTATCACTCCCATTTGGCCACTTGAGGGCAGTCATTTCATGTCCTCTAATAAAATATATATAAAATATATACAGAAACAGAAAACAGACACAGTCTATCTCTTCTGAACAGCCAATTGTACCTGAAATTCCCCTCAGTGAACCTTTGGGAGAGAAAGCAATAACCACCAGGGTCAGAACAATCCTCATTATCAATACAGGCTGGGAGATGAGGAGATAACGAGAGCAGCCCTGAGGAGAAGGCCTTGGGGGTGCCAGTGGACAAGAAGCTGGACACGAGGCAACAATGTGCACTTGCAGTCCAGGTCAAGCACATCCTGGGCTGCATCAAAAGAAGCGTGGTCAGCAGATGGAGAAAGGTGGCTCTGCTCTGGTGAGACCTCACCTGGAGTACTGCATCCAGCTCTGGAGCCCTCAACACAGGAAGGACACGGACCTGATGGAGCTCAGGGCCACAAAAGTGATGAGAGAGCTGGAGCACCTTTGGAGGTCCCTCCCAGTGTGGGCCATTCTATGATAACCATGACCAAATGAGCCATCGAGGGGTAAGTGCTCAAATGAGAATTCAAAAAGAACAGTTGAAAGGATACTGAGAAAGATTTGATGCTTTCAGTCAGCTACGTCTGAAGGATTTTCCTTGTATGGTTTCACTTTTTTTGCATCACCTTAAAAGTGTCCCTGAGACCTCTGAAAGATCCCAGTTTCGCTGGTATCAATTCCTACTCATACAGACACTGAATTTTAATGTTCCAGGAATTAAGAATCAATCAGTGACACTCGTTATTGCTGTATCATAACTTAGCAAAGTTAGTTACAGTCAGGAATCTGATTTTACACCTCTTTTTTTCTTCTTCAGTACCAGTGTCTACCACTAAACCAGAGTTAATGAGTATTTTACCACAAAGGACAAGTTCATTGCTCCTTTCAGCCAATACAAACCAACCAATTTGAGTCCAGTTTTCCCCACGGTGCCATCAGCATAGCTGCTGACTTTGCCTCAGTTCTTGGCATACGCATAGGCCTTCAACAGCTGCTTTAGTACCGCTCTCCATTTGATGTCACAACAGAAATATCCTGAGTATTAGACCTCTGGAGTAAGTTACTGGAATATAATCTCATATAGTTTCCTAGAACAGGGTAGGAATCTCTCATAGAACCTCCAGGCTTGCACTTCTCAGCAAAGGTGCTGACAATATCAAGAGCTTAAAACGTCAGTTTAGGCTGAAACCGTGCTGAGTGCTTTGGGGTTTATACCTAAACAGACAGCTTCATCTTGTTTCTGACATGACCTAGGCATTGCACTAATTCTTTCCATTTTTTTTTTCCACATTTTAACTCAAAAGAAGGCAGGCTATCACTCCCATCCGTTAGTTTCTACATGACAAAAAGGGAAACCATCCTGAGAGCAGGAACTAGGGAATGGATAGATTCCATCAGCTGGAGTCTGTATAAACAGTACTTTCACAGCAAGTCAGCTACGTGGCTCTTGCCAAGTCTTTTGCAAGAACTGTAATCAAAGAGTAACTAAGGTATTGAGAAGCCAGCTAAACAATTGTGAGTTCCTGTTGCAGACATACAAGCATATGGACTAGCAACACAATAGTAAAGTCAATATATGAGGATATACTTTACCCTGAAAGAATTAATATTTCTCTTGTTAATGAACAACAAAAAAAACCAGAAACAAACAACAAAACAAAAACCAAACAAAGAACCTCAACAACAACAACAAAAACCCCACCCCAATTAATACTATGGTGCATAAGGTTCATAATGTTTATAAATGTTTATTTAGCACATTCATTAGCTAACCACTAAGAATGTTCCCCCACCCTTTTCCATATTAATGAAGTTTGGCCGTATTTTCTGTAATTTTCACAAAGTTTCTGTTTGAAAATACTACATGCATATTGACAAAGGAGAGATAAAATTGAAATTTATCAACAGATTAAGGATTATTAAACATGGTGCAAGATACGTAACCCGTGTCTTTAGTTTATAAATATATACATCAATGAATTGCCTGGAAAGACATTGATATTTTAAGGGCTTGGTGAGAGAAGGTGGTTTAAAAAGAGGCATTTCAGGATATACCTAACCCACCAGAGAAATATTGTGATAGAACTGCCGAGGCTTCTGCTTTGTTAGAACATTAATTTTAGTACAATAGTAATATACGAGTATTTTACATCTTTTTCTTTTACTGTGCAAGCAAATTTTCTAAAGCAGAGAATGTAATTAATAGCAGCTAGCCTGTCTCTGTGCTGTCTTTACTCAGCCATCTCCAATGTGTCCTGCAAATGAGACCAAGAAGAAGTAGCCATATTTTAATTGGAAAAGGTGGGTTTCTCTACTTCTCCCCACCACAGAAGTCTTCATCATAATTTTTACCAATATTTTGGATATTGTATTTATCCACATATTCATTTAAATGCTCCATTAATAGGTGTAACTCCCATTACAGGAACAGCATAACTTCACCACAGTAAACTAAAAATGTACCTGTGCTGGGTTCTTTTGCCTTTTCCTGCACAGATTGTATCTTTCTGAGGCAAAGGGGATTTTTCTAGCAACATGGCCCACCAATTAATTATTTTTTTTTAAAGCTACTTTTCTATTTGTCTTTTGCTGCACTGGTGCTATTCTTCCCCAGGTCTCTTCTGAGCAGGAAAATTCTCTTTTGCCTGTGGTATACACTGGACTACGTGATCCCTTGTAGCTATGCTAGCACTTGACAGACATCATTGGCTAATCTTTTGCTGATTGGTGTGATTTTGGGAACACAACTTTTATGGACTCCAAATTTGAGCTTTGCTTCCTCGTTTTGTTTCAGATTCCCTTCTCTGTTTTGGGATTGGGGTTTTTGTTGTTGTTGTTTTGGGTGGGTACCTTTGGGTTTGCTTTTGTTTCATTTTTTTACCTCTTTGTATTCCCCCATACTCGTGCTACCCAAAAACTTGACTTTCTTCAGTAAGTTTTCACGTGGGTTGATAAATTCCCTTCACTTGGCAAATTTTAATTACTTCAACAAAACTTAGCCTTTTGTGTTTGAGATCTGGGACAAGTCACAACCTGATCTTTTATAAAACCCCCAGCATTCTTGCATCATTAGGTCAGCAGTATCCTCTTTGTCTATCTTGCTTTTATACAGACTTTAAAAAGGCTCATTTTTCTGGACACCATTCTAGTTTTTCAAATGTACTGAAAAAAGGGAGGAAAAAACCCCAACAAACCAACAACCCAACAACCCAAGTGCCTATAAACTCTTTTTCCAGGTTGAGATCCAGCATTCCTAGAGGAGTTGGCAACTCGTGGCAGCTTTGAAGCAGAAATGTGTCACGAGTAGCACTTTATACTTTATATATATAGAAGTATATTGTATGCCAGTGATATTTATATCTAGCCAGCTATAGCTTAATTATTAGAAGCATAGTAAGTAGTAGAGTGACTGCTGTCTAAATTGCCATCTAAAGCATCATCTAAATTGTTCCCAAATCATAGTTCAATCACTGTTTAATGAACATTCAGTTCTTGTTTAATCACCACTTGATTGCCATTTGATTTTCATTCAATCATCAATTAATTACCGTTTGAGCATCACTTGATCATTAATAAACCCCTTTTTAGTTAACCTCACAACTATGACTTAACAATTCACCTGCAGTAATTGGGCTTTTTTTTGGAACAGACTGACAATTCAGCTTTTCTTCCTTTACTAGATATCCCAAGGGAAATAAAAATCTTCAGCCAAAGTAAGTATTTATAGTGCGTGTTGTTACCAGACAGTGAGGTCTGGTTGCCACTATTATTTTGCTCCATTTCCTGAGGCTTACACACAAAGGTTAGCAGTCAAATACAGATTCTGATTGCACGTAAAACCTTCAGAATAATAAGGCACTAGATCTGCAGAGCTCAAGACAGACAAGGCATCCACTGTAAAAACAGTCATGCAAACTGCTCAGACAATATGTAGATTGTAAATCAAACCAGAGGGAAGGAATAGAGCTGCCCAGTCCATTCCCAGGGACAAAAACATGCTATTGTTTTCCCATGGCATTGTTAGAGACAAAGAATGCTGAATAAGTTATGAACTTAGCTTTTGTGTGATTGAGTGCACCGGCTGTTATTTCCAAATTTTAACAGTCAACTGGATCATTTTCAGTAGCCTTTGTAATTAAACATTTGCCTTAATTCTTCCATGATGTTCTTTCACACCGTGTAGATTTGAATAGCCACACACAGCAGCTACCGTTCTAGAACAAGTGAGAGGGGTTTTTTATGTCATGCTGCTCCAAATCAGCATCATTTGAGATATCAGGCATCACTGAATTATGGAATACGACGCATCATAAATTAAGGCAAAACAGCCTTAAAAATACCAGCGTTCTGAGTCTCCTTATTGCATGTTACTGGTATTATCAAAATAAGCCAGGGACTTGCCTATAAAATCAGGAGACTGATTCTCTGACTGTTTCTCTGACCAGTAAACAAACAGAGAAATGGAAGAAGACCAACAAAATAACATTGTCAGGGAACGTTCCCCACTCAAATTATTCACACATACAGGCACACGAATATTGCATAGTATTAATGGAACCAAGACTATTTTTTTACTTGCTCAGTTATAGTTGAGGTTATTGTCAGACTAAGGAAAGAGAGCACCAAGAAGCTCCCTGGTAACTTGCAGGGAGAAACATCTTTTCTTGAGGAACAGCTACATTGAGTCAGCTGAAGACATGCTGCTTTCAAGGCCTGTTTTTCAAATGCAGGATTAGGATAGAAATCCCTCCACTGTAACTCTCTTACATCAATGTTTCCTTCCCTGAAGCTGTATTCAATTTAGAACTGGGATAACGAAGAGTCAATAGAGGCCTGACCAGGGACAGGCACACACAGATAAATTTTCACCCTACCATCGTTTTCTTTTTTGGTGAAGCTTGCAGAAAACTTTAGGAAAGGCTTTAAATTCCCAGTCATCATATCTACTTTGAATGGCAACCTGGAGCAGAGACTCTTCCAGTAGACTCCAAACCTTTCGTGGCTGAACCCCTATCAAAACCACAGAAGTCATGTGAATGCCAATTACTTTTTACACAAATAAAGACTGATTCAGGCTTCTCTCTGCTTCTCAGGACAGCCTAAATATGCCAGTGCTGAAGTGATGCATTTGCTCAGAAAAAAATCTTTGAATTATGGAAGACAATTAGCAAAACCAACCATTTGTAGGGGTAAAGTGAGGACCTTCCTTTTGATTAGCTGGGCCTTAAAATAACACAGTCCTATTATGTTTTAGTGGAAGTTCATTACTTCAAATAAAATCATAGAATGGTGGGGGTTGGAAGGGACCTCTGGAGATCATTGAGTCCAACCCCTTTGCCAGAGCAGGAACACCCAGGGCAGCCCACACAGGAACAGATCCAGGGGGGTCTTGAAAGTCTCTAGAGGAGACTCCACAACCTCTCTGGGCAGCCTGGTCCAGGCTCAATCCCCTCACAGTGAAGAAGTTTTTCCTCATGTTAGGGTAGAACTTCCTGTGTTTCCCCTTGTGACCATTACCTCTCGTCCTATCCCAGGGCACCACTGAAAAGAGCCTGTCCCCTTCTATTTGCCACCCACCCTTCAAATATTTGTAAACTTTCATAAGATTCCCTCTCAGGCTTCTCTTCTCCAGGCTGAACAGCCCCAGGGCTCTCAGCCTTTCCTCACCAGAGAGATGTTCCAGTCCCTTCAGCATCTTTGAGCTCTCTGTTGGACTCTCTCCAGTATTTCCCTGTCCCTCTTGAACTGGGGAGCCCAGAACTGAACACAGCACTCCAGATGTGGTCTCACTGGTGCAGAGCAGAGGGGAGGAGAACCTCCCTTGATCTGCTGGACACACTCTTCTTTATGCATCCCAGGAGACCACTGGCCACAAGGGCACGTTGCTGTTCCAGTCAGACAAACATCTTAAGATGTATTAACTAAAATGAAAACTCTTTAATTGTATGACATAAGCTAAATAAAATGCAAGACCTTGCCACATACTCATGTTCGGTTGCTTCTTCCTTAACATAAAGTTGATAGAAATCTATTGTATTATTTAATTAATTATACCACAAGCAGGAGTCTTGTTCATAGCCAAAGTCTCGCCAATAGAGAAATTTGATGTGTGTTGAAAAAAAGTGAGCCACAAAATTTCGGTTTTTAGTAGAAGGTCATACAGTTCATAATTCTTCATTCTTTTTGTGGATTATTAGAAATTTGAGATGAGATTTGTTCAATGCATTATAAATTTCCTCTATAAAAAGCACCTCCCAAAGCTATCGCCTCTCTCTCGGAATGTTGTCTGAACAGCTTTGTATGTCATTGGGAACAAGCATTCATCAATCTTTTCATAACTGCTCTCCATCTGGAAATGAAGAGCAGCTCCACAATATTGTCCCTCATTGCTACAAAAATAGTAGCTGTTGAAAAACTCAAATTTAAACAGCAATGCAAATAGAATTTAGGGTGACTGAAAAAAAACCAACCCAACAAACCCTAGTAAGCATCTGATCAACATTAGAGTAAGGAAAATCATCACACACAGAACAGCAAATCAAGTGGTTATGGCACTGGGAATTTTCAGTTCGATCTGCAGCTTTGTCACAGACTTATTTGACCTCACCCAAATTTCAGTCCTCCAGCTCTCCATTTGTAAAGAGAAAGATTCCCTTTGCCTTTCTTCTCTCCCTCTGTGCATTAGTGGTTCAGACTCTGAGATACACATGTACACCTACATAGACACTACTCACTTGTTTGTAGCTGCGTGAGGCGAGGGCCATGGTACACTTTACACACCAGTTAGCTGTTCTCCAGGCTGGAAGACTGGCTTTAGGGCAGAAGTAAGCAGACACAAACTCTAGGGCTTAGAAAAAAGCCAAGCACCTCTACGCTCAGTCAATTTTTCCTAATCCCTAATTTTAGATATACAAGGAAGTCTAAGAACAACTCAAGGAGGATAATTACTCTCTGGAGAGATGCTCAGGCTTGAACTTGAGCAAAATTTAGATACTGAGGGTCAAGGTAAGGCAGACGTGGATCTCAGCTTTATTATTTATTATGTGTATGTACAACATCCAAGACATTGTTCTTCTGAGAACTCCTTACGTGACAAGAAGTTAATAATTCTCACTACCAAGGATTATCAATGTACCTTCATATTCTGGTGCATATTTTACCCAACCATCATGAATATGGTGTGTGTGTGTGTGTGTTTATTGCACACCAGGGAATGAACATTACAGTTTGGGTTCTATAGATTCAGTACAGACATTGCCTACTCTGACTTTTAGACAGTATCTTAAATGAAATGAAAAAGTCTTTTAATTTTAAACCTTAAATGAAAACCTTAAATCTTTAATGAAGACTGCAGTAATAATGACAAATCATTGAACAGTTTGGTTTGGAAGGGACCTTAAAGATCATCCAGTTCCAACCCCCCTGCCATGGGCAGGGACACTTCCCACTAGAGCAGGTTGC
>WTSP01021789.1:37080-49405 GCA_025331215.1 Actenoides lindsayi | reverse complement strand
GGGATGAGGAGGGAAGGGGTGGGTGGTGGGGTGGGTGGGGGGTGCGGTGGGGGGGGGGGTGGGGGGGGGGGGGGGGCGGGGGACGGGGGGGGGGGGGGGGGGGGCGGGGGGGGGGGGGAAGCGAGGAAGTGTGATTTAGTGGTTTTCATGCCCTGGCCTGTTGAAAACAGGTGGATTTTTAAGGAACAGGTCCTGACATTTTGCTTCGTGCTGAAGGGTTTATAAAACCATAACCAGTTTTGCTGACTAGACTCATTCTCTTCTTTTTAAAGATTTTTTTCTTCCCCTGAACTGGTTATATAAATGTAACAGAAATTGCATAACTGACAGAAAAGCTAAGCTACAGGAAACTGGAAGAGCAGCTTCTACTTGGAGGAGTATACTCTGTATCACTTGTATGGCTTATCATTGCCTTTTACCATCCCCTGACACCATACCAGTTGTTTGATGACAGTGATGCGAATAGGGCTCCCTGCATGTTACGTGGTTATGATTATTACACTTCAAAACAGCAGGCCCATAAAACTTTTTCATTTTCCCAGTGCAGGATGTGCAAGGTAAGACGGGAAATAAAGGAAAAGAACTGGAAGTTGATGGCAAAGCGGAGGATGTTCATCATCCTGACCTGTAGAGCAAGGTAGTGGTGAAAGCCTGGGGGGGAAAAATCAAATCGGAGTTTTTGTTTGAGAAGGAACCGACCTGCGGAGTTAAGATTCTGAACAAGTGCTGTTATAGCTACCAAAGAATAGGAAAACTGTTCCTATGGAAGTGAGTGGCTCGGTGTTGCTGCTCATTCTGCTTCGTCAGCGGTTCCGATAGTAAATAAACCGCCTTCCAGAAATACCGCGTTGCTGTTCTGCCGTAGCTATGGAGCTTGCTAGTAAAGAACAAGCTTTTTCCAAGGTGTCTGGCTTCCAGAATCATATCCATCATAAATGCTCGTGTCTGGTAGCGTTGTTTTATGAAGTATTTTGGACTTCCTTTGAAGCTGGTCTGCTAACAAATCGAGTACATTCGGTATTCACTGCTATGTTCTCTGGCTTTTGAAGCATGTAGGATTTACCGTCAGTCAAGACTTCGCCTGTGTGTGTGCTAGAGGAGGGGACAGGAAAGTTCACAAAGATAAGGAGTCGGTCTGCAGGTGGCTAAGTGCACAATACAGCGTTCGATGGGTTTAGAAGCCACGGGATGTTTTAACCTGAGCTGTGCCAGACTTTGGCTAAACCACCACTTTATCCCTTCCACACGTTTCTTCCTCGCTCTCTCCCGGCAGTGCTGCATTCCCTCCCTGCTCCCCGAAGGCTTAATTCCCTTTGAACACAAAATCCCAGTGACAGCTGGGGTTCATACTTCCAGAAGAAAACTCCTAAAAGAAAATTCTCACGTTCCTCAGACTGTGGTTCGCAATCTCCAGTGTTTGCAGGGTGGATTTGAGAGGAGCTGCCGCTTGTTGAAGCACCAATATGTGAATATAGTGCAAGTTTTTTAGCAGTTTTGGGACACCAAGTGCTGTTTAAATTGTTCCTTGAGTGTTTCTTTTCCTGTCATTTCCAGCTACTCGAAGACTGAGCTGACTCTGGATTGCCTGTCAGGTAGCCCAGCTGGAATTCAGAAGGGCAATGAAATACTTTATTAAGAAGTACCCCTAATAGATTTATTACCCTTCAATCTGGGGCATATTCTGTCAAAATAACTTTGCCAGTCTTCCACTTCAGATCTCCTAAGCTGCTTCATTTTACCACCTGGAAGTTGAGGTAATACTGGAATTGGCTGTTTTGAACAGCACAAAAATTCTTGTTCAGCCAAGGAGGTCGTACCTAGAGTGCTGTGAGAGCTCCTGTGCCTCCTGTTTTAGATCAGGAAAACGAAGTGGACCATGGACAGGGGACTGAGGGGGGGGAGGGAACACTTGCAAGAAATTTATTTGTGTGTGGACTGAGTTTTTCAGGAAATTAATTTGGCAGAACTAATTTTTATGGTTGTTTTCAGACACTTAACAGCACAAAGAGATACATTAAACAAAACAAACCTTAAAAACCTTGGCACTTGCACAGTCTAAATCACTTTCTGTTGCTTGCCATCCATAAATGTCTGTTTCTGCACTCCTCTGGATTTTACTAGAGTGTAATAACAAATTCAAAGCAGATTTTTTTGTTTGTTTGGTGGGGGTTTTTGTGTGTTTTGGGTTATTTTTGTGTTTTGATAAAGCTCTATGAGTTTGTAAGGCATAGATGTTAAAGGGCAAAAAAAATAAAGCAGTGGCAAGAGGTACCATCTAGCATAAATATTGCATTAGGCTCAGTCTTTTCTATGTAAATCTGCTATTTTGCATGAGTTGGGTATTCTTTTTTTGTCCCTAGGATGTCAAGCTGTCACATCTTAACTCGAGCCTGTGGCCTTCTGCATGGAAAAAAAATTGTGGCCATCCTCAGTTCTGAGGTTTTTTGATCAAGAGCAACTATAAGCTGGAATTTGCAGTTGACTTTGTATGGTTTTCTGGTACCCTCAGTGCCTTTCATGTTTACCGAAGATGCACAAGAAATAACCTTTCACTTCCTGAACACTTCTGTATTTCACTTTTCCTCAAAATATGGCAAATAATATTGAAATTGCCAGAGCCCATCTGTTCAGAGAGTTTAAAAGTTCAAAAGGAACCAGGTAGTGACATCAGGGAGCCTGACCTGTGTCTGTTGGCCTCTGCTGTCCCCTTTCGCAGCTCTATAACCTGTGCTGAAGCACTCTTAAACTGCAATATTTTTTTTCCCCTTATTTGAATCTTCTACACTTCTTTTTTGCTCTTGAGAGTTAAGCTGAAGGAAGAGCAGGGTGTGTTTGACTTGCTGCCTTCTGCTCTTTGTAATGGTGGAGTCTTTGAGTGGTCTACAGGCTCTCATGGACACCACGTTCTTCTGAAGTGATGTTACAACCTCCTGACTTTTCTGGGTTTTTTTTTTTCTTAGGAACATCGGTGCCTGGCTTGGGCAGAGAATGGCTTAAATCTTTTTTATTGGACTGTATTGATTTTTAGAAAGTCTCTTAATAACTCTTGTCTCCTAAAGCCAGGGAATAGTCCAGAGTTCATCCAGATTCTGCCGAGTGCTGGTAGAGTCAGAGAAGAGGAGCCTTGTCCAATCCCCAGGTGTTTTTGGAGGGTTGTAACCGTTCATTGCCAAGAAAACTGCTTGTGTTCCTGCTGCTGTTATTGCCCTGGGGTGGGATGCAGTCTGATGCTACAGAAGCAGCCCCCGGAGCCCAGTGAGTGTGATGTAAGCAGATGCAAGTCGCTAGCCCGAGCGTTGCCAGCTGGGATTCTCACCCAGAAGCCTTTGTCTTATCACCTGGACAAAACCCAACCTGTGTTGTTTTATACCAGCATTTATTGTAGTAGTAATTCCTGGCCGTGAACACCTTTCTTCTGAGTCTGGCCCTGTTTGATAGAGGAGAGCAGGGGGTTGATTTCGCTGTCGAAGCCACAGGTGATAAGTGAAAGGACCTGGAGGGATAGCTGACTTAAAGAGCTTCATTTTTACAAAAGAACAGCAGCTATTTTCTGCCATGTTAAAAAAAAAAACAAAAAAGGAAGAAAAAAAAAGGAAGAAAAAAAAAGTGCTGTGGGTTTTACAGTCCTCTCAGCTTCCTGTACATGTGACTTACAGCACAGCCAAGTTACCTCTATATAAGCAAGATACATCAGTGAACACAGAGCTCACTTGGCTTAAAAAAAGGCACCTTTTAAATCCTGACTTACCAGGGTGCCCCAGCACAGCCCGCAGCAGCTGGAGCCCGAGATGCCAGTCACGGTAACCGGGCTGTGCACCGCTGAGCCCTTGGTAGCGACTGCGGGTTTACCTTGCTGCAGAAGCGTGTGCTGTCTCCAGGTTTAATCACACCCTGTTCTTAGAAGTTTGCTGTGGAATTAGGTGGAAAAACGAGGGCAGGTTTCCCTTGGCTGGCGGGGGGTGTGCGGGAGGAGGAGGCACACGGTGCTGCCGGGGTTTCGCGGTGCGGACGGCAGCGGTGCCGGCTCAAGGCGCTCGTGCCGCGGCACGTCACCCCTTCTCCTGGGCAACCCTGAGCCTCTTCCAGCTCAGGAGCCTCCTCATCAGCTCCCTCCCCTGCCTTCCGCGGGGATGTGCGAACTTGGACGCTTTGCTGTGGAAATCCTGCCTGAGAAACACCACTATGCTTTTAAGTGGAAGCCGTGGAACTTCTTTCTGTTGCTCAGTGTACGCAAAATAGTTTTCTCTAGACTCAACCTGCACCACAGTTGAGTCTCTAGGCTCAACCTGCACCACAGTTGAGTCTCTAGGCTCAACTTGCACCACCTATTGACGTGCTTTGCGCGTCATTTAGCACGCGGAGAAGCGTTTCTATAGAACCACCCTCTCGCTCTGTATACTTGGATAATTAATTTTTACATGGCAAGGGAGGACCTGCCAACCTGTACATCTGCGGTAGGACTCTGCCTCTTTAGGGAGAGAAATCTGGATCAGGCGTTATCTTCACCTCTGCTGTCCTGGCACGGCCTCAGTGTGTGCCTTGAGATCATTTCGTGCTTTCGCCCGTCAACAAATTCCTCAGGGCTTTTTCAATCCATCGTATCTTTGTTACTTAAGTGCTTAATAAAGTTTAATTAGCAGTTAATGTAAACTGCTGGGCTTGTTTGCATTCACACACGCTGCTGACTCCCGCTTGCCTTTATTAGAGCTCCACGCAGGTTCAGTTTCGCACAAACAAATCAGTGCCTGTCAGTGGGGTTGAGTAATTACATCTAGAACTTGATTTGTCCCAAGCTTTGTGGTGAGTTCAGCCTTTAAACTACAGCTGAGATGCAAACCACCGTCTCTTCCTGATAATTCTGCTGAAGCTGGCAAAGGCTTCTGGTACCACTGCAGCTTTTTTGCACCGGTCTGGGTGGAAATAAGATTTACCACATGCTGCAGCTCGTGTTTTTAAACCAATTTAATGGGCATTGTGTCTGCATTCGAGGCCGAGGCCAAGCTTGCACGTGTGCATATACCCACTTGAGGTACACCGTCCCCTGCCCTTGGAAGGTCCTGCCCCCAAACCACCTACACTTCCTTTTTTTGCCAGTAAAGACTGATAACCACCAGTAAAACAGTACCGTCCTCACCAGGCTCCGCTGATCTGTGGGGATCAGCAGCTTTCCCAGACCATTTCAAGGTGTTTGTTTTTCAAAACCTGTGGTTACGCAGTGCCAGGGAAAGTTGAGAGTAGTTTATTTAGCAAGCAAGACTGACATAATCATCTTAATCTGGTAAATAAATACACGCTTAGGGCCCTACAAAGCTATTCTACTGGTTTTAGTGGGGCATCTCCTGGCGTGTGCTCCCAGAGATGGCACAGCCTACAAACACTGACATATCATTTCCTTAGCCCCAACCAAAGGCTTAAGAAGATGCTTAATATGTTATATCTCTTATGGTAATAGAGATTAAATTTCCAGGACTCTTAAGGGTAGGTGATGGGGCATAGCTCTGCAGAGCAGCAAGCAGTTACTCCATGAACATCCCATTATAAAATGTGCTACAATGGAGCAATCCCCTTTTCCCCCATCTTGCCTCAGTCTCATCCGTTATTAGGGATGGATTAGAAAATGTCTTTTAAAGGAGTAGGAGGAGGAGGTGCCACCGTATTGGGAACTTGACCTGAGAAGTAGCCTGATGTGCTGGGTGTTCTTCAGTAGGGAGCATTCTGCAATAAAGCAATGACTGAGTAAAGCTGTTGTAGAGTTCTGTCTGGATTTTGCATATTTACAGCTGAGGTATAGCCTTCCTGATTTGATTTGCATTTCATCCTGTTCATTTCCAGAAGGTGTGACCATAGCAAATTAACTGCTGTAATTTTTTTTTCATGAGTAATGTAATGGAGCAGGAGGGAGGAGGGGCTCAGTCCAATTAATTTTTCCATAATTCTCTCTGCTTTTCTCTTTCCTATTACGAGTTTGTAGCTGTGGTGATGGTTTGTAGATGTGGTGAAGTTGCAGGCACTGGATTTAGAAAAATAAAAATAATTTGATCTTGATGTGGGTTTTCTAAGGCAAAATTTCATCCTATGCTTAAGAAAACAAGTAACACTTTTAATTCACATACCAAACAGTTCCGTCATGACTAACAGGCTGGAACATCTTTCACATAACACTTAAGTAGCAGTGAGGGTGGTGAAACACTGGCTGAGATGGGAAGGAGCCCCTGGAGGTGGCCGGGTCCAAGCCCTGCTGTGGAGACAGCGGCTCTGGGCAGTCTGGTCCGTTCCCTGATATGGAAGTTGTAGTTTAAACACATGAACACCTCAATGTGCCCGTTTGAAACTGAATTCTGTAGCTGGATTTAGTGCCGGATTAAACTCGTGTGTTTTGAGCCTCTGAAAAACCTCTGTAAATGCAAATATCTGGTAAGGAATGGCTTGGCATTGGAATATCTGGAATGCCGACTCCCTTTCCCTTGCCATGTCTGTTTGTTCTCTTGTTACAGGAAAAAGAATTTTAAAATGGTGGATTTGGCTTCTGTAGTTGTCAATTAAACTTCCATCATTCCTGGTGAAAATAGCAGGGTGGCTCTTCCCGAGTTCTTGTCAAAAGCATTTCTCAGGGCTCTGGGTTCAGCGCGTGATGGGCACTAGCAGAAGACAGAGTTTAAAGCAGCCTAAACGAAAGTCCTTAGCGCCGATTGCAGTGATTTCTGGTCGTAATCCATTAACTCTCAGAAGACAGAAAGAAGTGGTGTGGTGTTTCTGATGTGTTTAATGCTTAACAAATCAGGTCTTCTGGTACCATCGAAGTTAAGAAAAATACAAAGCTGTTTTTCTGACTCTCTCTTGAATCTCAAATTGCACTTTTTTGCTTCGTGGCTCTTCCTGTTAAGGAAATAGTGACACAGGTTTCTCTCTGCAGATGATAAGAATTGAATTCTACTCGTGGTGATTTTCTGAGAAGGCTTGTGGCCTTTTTCCTTAGAGTCAGGTACATTTGCTCACGGGAGTGTTTTTTGCGTGTCTCGTTCCACTAGACTTTCCCATTTTCAAAATACATTAATTGCACCCTGAACAGTGGGAGAGGTGGGGAAAAAAGAAAAGGTTGTGGGTTCTTGTTGGAAGGCAGTGGACGCTGAGAGTCAGCTTTCCAATGGCTTGGTAAGCAAACAGAATATTAGAAATCTGAGGTTCTTGTAACTGTAGGTGTCGTGCGTTTAAAGCCCCCCACAAAATTGTGCGCGAGCCCTTGTGAGAAGCATCATCCAGAACCTCTTTTTCTGCTCAAGAGCCTGTGGTGTGAGAGGAATGGAGTGGCATGGAGTGGAACGGGCACAGGGTGAACGTCCTTGCTCCATCTGGGTGAAGATCCTGCCAAGAGCAGAAACTGTTAAATATATCTCCAAAGATGATCTTCCACCCTGAGCCTTGGCAAAAGATACTTTTAGGAGAGGAAAGGAGAAATTGTGGGGTGCCCTGAAATCCCCTCTTCCCCCCAGGAGCTTTCCACCTCGGAAGCCTGGGAGGACAGAGTCCTCTTGTGGGATTGTTGCCTGGGTTTGAGTGTGAGCCGTGGGACCCGGGGGAGGCTGGAGAAACGGTGCCAGGAGCCTCCAGCACGACGTCCGGGGAGATGGAGCGGTGATGTTTGCTGCGGGGGTGGCTGTGTGCTGAGGGATTAGTCAACGTGAGGCACATGGAAGGGCTCTGCTGACTTGTGGAATGTCTATAGACCGGCAGCACGCTGGGGGTTTTTCACTTTTATTTCCTCATCGGAACGAGGGAATTTTTTTTATTATTTTTCTTTTTTTTTTTTTCTTCTATTTGCATAGAAAAGCTGTGTCGAGAACGGCACGGAGAAGTGCAGTGGACTGTTTTAACTGCAGATAACCTAGCCTAGTAAAGATAACCACTGCGTACGCACAGAAAGCGCAGAGCTAAAAAGAAATGTTTGCTTTGTAATTCCTGGTGAAGTACAATTAATGTGCATTTAGCCACTTGAGGAAATGAATCGATTATTACTTCGTGCCGTAGAATTAACCCATCAAGGCAGAAGTGCAGCTTGGTTACGGCCAGGTTTCGAGGTTGTAAGACACAGAGAAAGATTTTGATGAGCTCTTTGGAAAACGAGGTATTTCCTCGTGGTGAAGTTGGAGTCATAATCCTCAGGTTGCTTAAGACAACTGCTGGAGGGGCGATACTTCCAAGTTGCTACGGGAATTAGAGATAATTTTTGTAGTAAAAAAATCAGTACGTTTGTGGCGATAATTTGTAACTCGTTCCTCGGAGTTCTTTGAAATCTCTAGTTAACCTTTCACGAGAGGGATCTGCCCGACGTAACTAATATTTGCTTCACGTTTACTGAAATCCACTTGCGGTGTGTTAGGCTACAAATCGATGGTTTTTCTGGTCTGATCTTTAAATTCCAGAACTAGTCGAGCATTATGATTCTTTTCACGTGACGATGGAGTTTTAAGTTTAAGTCGTTTTTTCATGAGCTGACAGCTGCCTTCTGGTAATTGCAGGGACTTAGGGCAGTGGTTTGGAGTGAAGCTTCTGGTCTCCCTAAGATCCAGGAGGCTTCTGTACATGCTGAGGAACGCCCGATGTGCTATCACTGGGTTTTGTAAGGGCTGAAGAGTGGAAAACTGGGAATGTTTGTATGTTAGGATGAACCACCAACATGACGACGTTTGAAAGAGGTTTTGTTGTTCAGATTCCTGCCTGTTAGCTTGCGAATAAATTTCTAAGTCGCTTTTAAGGGCAGAAAAAAGGAAGTACTTTTATGGTTAAGAGTATTTAGAGCTGAGGCTTAAGTAGCCATCTTAGACTGTTGAGCTGACGGGCTGCGTGTGCTCGGCACTCGCTGTGTCCACTCTGCACCCTCTGCTCTTCATTTGCTTTGTTTTTTAGAAGTGCCTGTGCTTTAACAGCCGGATTTGCTCCCCGAAGCCTTTTTCCCTCTTAAGTAATATTCATAGGAAGTCATTGCCCACGGCGCTTAAATATTTACTGCCCAGAATAGCTGCACAGTGGTATTTGCAAACGGTCTGGCTGCAGAGGCGGAGAGAAGTGCCCGGCTGCTTTTGAAAAGTTCCCTTTCTCCATAGTTTGGAAATCCAGGCTTTGGAGTTGTAATTGTAAACCATCCGATTTCATCACAGTGTATGAAAACAGGGGAGAGGTGTGATTTAAAGTTCCTCAGACTCGCCTCGCTTTCCTTCTGTGTTGTTTTGGTTTGTTTTTCCCCTTTCTTTCCTAACTTCCCAGCAGTGGGGTCTCCTGGGAGGACCTCTCTGGTAGCCCTTCTTTTCCAGCTGCATTCACTCCTCTGTGTTTTCTCATTTGTAGAAGCACCAAAAAGCTCTACACCCTCTGAAGCTACTCTCTGTGTTTAGTTGAACTTGGAACTGAGTCATCGTGGCAAATAATTGATTTGAAGTTTATCCTTCCCCTCCCCACTACTAAATTCAGGAGTTTTTGTGTCTCATGGTGCCTTAGACAAAATACATTGTGAGTTCTGGTATCAGGTTCAAAAGGGGAAATACGAAACCCCAATTCTAGAGCACAGTTCCTGTTTTTCTGACTTGACAGTTTGAGTTCAGACTTTATTACTGCCGGTTTTTGTTAGTTTTGGAAGCAGGCAAATGCTGTTTGATAGTTAAGCAAATGGCTCAGCCCGGGCATAGCATTTATCGATCTTCTCTTTCTTCTGAGTTATGCTGAAAACATCTCCCAAACTAGTTATGTTACGCTTTTCCTGGCAAAGAAGAGCAGAAAATGCTCATTTTCAAGGCTAGCACAACAAATACAGTTACTATGAATAATTGATGCGTAAGGTTCCGAACAGAGCAGTGCAGCTGCAGCACCCAACACCTTGGGACTTCCATAAAATGTAAAGTAATTTTCTTCAAGGTTTCAGGATAGTGATTTTCCTCTTGCATTTTCTTTTCCCCTGGTGTCCAAAAAAGCCACTCAACCCCTAAAAGGAGCGCACCGCTCTTCCTTTGTCAGTGAGAAGGGAGGATTCAATAAAAGCTTGACATAACTTCTGAAGGATATATATGCTGATTAACGCCTCTCTTCCTCCCTTTCTCTTTTCCTTTAGGATCTCTTTTGAGGCACGAGCCTCAAAATTGAGTTGAGTCAGGGGATATTACTGTAGATCTGACAAAGACTTTGCCATATATGACTTTTTTAAGCACATAAATGGTTCTGGAGGACTCTGTATATGTGGAATATAGAGGATCGCACGTTGCCACCTACGGTGTTTATGTAATATTAAACAGATTGTAATGGATGTCTGATCAGCTTGATTAGTCTTGATTAAATCGTACCTCTGTTATGAAGGTTTGGTAATGGCTTTTCGCTTCTCCTCTGATGTTTTGATCGTAAATGTAAAGTTGAGGTATAAAAGTTACAAACTTAACTGTGGAAATTCCCTAGATGTGATCACTAGTTCCTGTAAACTCCGGTAAATAAGGGTAAACCTTGCTTTAGAAGGGTTTTTCTCTGGTTTTTTTATGGTTTGAACAAAGAATGGCAGAGATGCTGCATTCAGAAAGCCTGTCTCCACAATTTGTGGAGTTCTAGGAGGATGATCTTGTCCAAGGATGACTCGCTTACTCGGCTTGGCTGCATCTAAGGGGGAGAGAGGGTAAGAAAGTATTTTCTGAAGCAAAATGTTTGGTAATTGCCTGCCAGACTTTCTGAGAGTGATATAAGCGTGACAGCTCCTTCATTTCTAGTCCTTTTTAATGCTGCCTTTCAGTCCTTTCGGAGCATAATCCTGTGAATCATTTACTTAGACGTGATCACTGAAGGTTGAAAGAAGGTGTAGGCAATTCTGATAAAACCCGAGCAGTGAGTGTTGGCATACACTGCCTCCATCCTGGAGGTCTGGAGGTCAGCAGGGGTGGTGTCCAGTATGGAAAGTAAGAGATGTTAACACCAGGGCTGGGAAAGTAGATATGCAGGAGCTGCTCGGGGTGAGTCACACATCTTTGAGTCAGTGCTAGAAGAGATTGAACAAGAGTGTCCCTGCTTAGCTATTTTTAATATTTGCTTACTCACATTTACTGTACTAAGCTCTTTACAGGAACAGCAGTTAAAAGCTGCAGTGAGGTCTTTTCGTGGCAACGGCTTATTTCATTGATCTGGAGTGACGTCTTCAAGTCCTGCCGTTTCCAGGTCTTAGTGTAATTCTTGTTCTGCTTGATGCTTCCAGAAGTAACTGCAGTCCAGTGTTCAGCCCTACACGGATAAATTGGCCTTGAGCTCACAACCAGATCAGCAGTGACACAGCTGAAGTGGCGAGGAGAGGTGGTGATGAGTAGCTTGGTAGTACCTACAGGTACTTTTCTGCCTCACCAGCTGGAAATCTTGTCTCATAAGGGACATGATTTAATATATTTAAAAAAAAATAATTCCTTGGTTTTAGCCAAGGGGAGGAGTATCCAAGTCAGAGCTTTGCTGTTGTAAACCCTGCTCGCAATGCACGTCATCATTAGGGTGTTCAGCTTGTGGAGGCTGATGACCAGTAAGGTGCAGCCCTGACTCTCTTCATTACAGAAATGAATATTCCCTTCTTTCCAGAGATGGATATTCTCTTTTCACAGATGTTGACAGCTGTATTTGCAGAAGGGAGAACTTTAGGAGGTTGCTCGGGGCGTGCGTGAGTGTCAGGGAGTTCAGCGGTGGCTTCCTGTTTACTGCTGCTGAGTGAGGGTTTGGGCTCGGGCCAGAGAAGGTGCAAGAGTGTGGCTTGTGGACTCGCTGCGACACAGGTCTGCCCCAGCCCTCCGTGTCGCTCGGCAAGGTGTTGCAGAAGCGACTGCAGCCGTGGGCTGGGGTGTTGGCTGGGCAGCGGCGATGGAACCGATGCGCTGACTGGAAGTCGCCTGCTTTTCTTGCCGCTGCAAACGTTTCCCAGCGCGCAGCCCAGTTCCTTGAGCTTTGTGTTGGCACTGGAGCAAGGCAGGGAGGTCGGGGTCATGGTTCTTCAGGCCGGAGGCTCTTCGGTTGAGTGTGGATAAATTGGGCTTGCGTGAGCTGTTGAAGCCAAGATAACTTCTGTTAGCAGCCTCTTGGGAAGAACGGCTGACCTGTGGCACGTGCAGGTAATATCTTAGGAGAAGATATTATTCGTCATGTGCTTATCATTAGGACAAGAGGCACTGGCCTCAAGTTGCCCCAAGGGAGGTTTAGTTTGGAGCTGAGGAACAATTTCTTCCCCTCCAGGGTTGTCCAGGGCTGTTCCAGGCTGCCCAGGGCAGTGGTGGAGTCCCCGTGATCCCTGGAGGGGTTTCCAAGCCGTGGAGCTGTGGTGCTGAGG
>WTSP01021789.1:0-16547 GCA_025331215.1 Actenoides lindsayi | reverse complement strand
CCTGGCTCCCCCCTCCTGTCAGGAGCTGTCAGAGCCAGAAGGTCTCCCCTCAGCCTCCTTTGCTCCAGGCTGAACAATCCCAGGTCCCAAGTTCTTCAAGTTTCTGCACATTATACTGCATTCTTTTTTTTAAATTTTTTATTTTTATTCTGACTTTTCTTCTTGCATCAATATGAGCTTTAAGTGTATGATACAGGATAAAAGTACACAGAATAAACTTTGCTTCCAGGAATAATTAATCTAGAATCTTTACTCATCTTCTTAAAGCAAGTCCACAGTTGACTTTTGTCAATTCTTCAAGGTACAACTGTAAAAAAATAAGCTGCTACGTAATATTCCCTCTTTGCCTCAAGATGTAATATATACACAAACAGTTTGGGCTATTTAGAGAAAAAAAACAACTTCAGGTGGTAATAAGCTCTATGCATTCTACCATCATCTTTTTCCTGATAATCTCTAGTTGGACAACATGACTATCTACTTGTACGTTCTAATGGGAGAACTGGCCTCTATAAATCTCAGGTTGTGCATCCAAACTGGTTTCAGTTCTGGTTACAGTTGTGCCAGACTGGGATTGTTGTTGGATGAACTGTTACGAGGGAAAAAAAAATAAAAATGCTATCAGTCAGCAAAAATATCTTTCCTTTTCAAGTAATTATAATACTGATACCTATTTTTAGAAGAGAAAGAGGATATTGTAGTCTTTTACTTTTTAACATAATCAATTAGCGGTATTAATGACTTAACATCATCTAATCTGGGCTTTAAACAGCTGTGATGAAGTTTGGCAGCTAAACACCATACACTAATGGAATTGAGTGACTCTCTAAAAGAAGCCCTAAGGACTCTAATGGCCTCTTACAGGGCATTAAGTGCCTGCTCTTGCTTTAAGAGATCAGTCAGCTTAACCATATACTTGATAATAGAAAAAATTCTTGGTGTAATGGGAATCTGGGGCATTTTTCCCTGTTACTGCAAGTCTTTGATGTGGTCACTTTTTCTCAGGGGAGAGGGGGGCGAGAAGAAAAAAAAAGATGGTATTTTAAAAATGTAGTTGTTGGGAGTTCAGTCCTCCAGTGGGAAGTATGATGCTGTTTATTAACTCGTGCTGCTGTTTATTAACTCAATTCTTAAAAACCAGTTTCCACTGTTCCACTGTGTTTGGTGTTTGTATCTTTATTTTTGCTTTGGGTGACTGCCAAGAGCTCTCTCCAGATACTTGTCCATTCCTCCTGCATCTTACCTGCATGGCAGGTAAAACCATTTGAACAGCTCCCTTTTACAAATCTTGAGCTGTTGTAACTCAAAATTTTGGGGCCAATAATACCTATTTAAAATAATTTCATATGCATTTAAGAAGAGCCTAATCTAATGATTGCCATCTCCCTAGGAAGACTGTAGGGTGTGGGTGAAGTGGTATTTTCCTTGCTTTTGTTTCTGATCTGCTGTGTGTCTTGGCTTGGGCATCTGAGCAGGGCAGAGCACTGAAAAATCATGAGCAGCCCAGGATTGTGAAACTGTTCTCTAAATCAATATTGTTTACTCTGAGCACTGCAATAGGCGGAATTCCTCTTGAAAAAGAAAAATGGTCTGGGCTCATTTAATCATGCAGTCTGTTCAACTGTATGTATCATTGAGAGACTAAATCATTTTTTTACGTGGGCAACCTTATTTCTGAAATTTCAGTGTGCTGATAATTTGATTTAATCATGTCCTACTGAAAACAGGAAAATAGAAAATAAAGGTATGTGACTGAGCAGTTTCAAATGCTTTTAGATGTTTGATTTTTCTCCCGCTGCTGAAAGCTTTAGATTTGGTTTCTGATGTGTGGAAATCTGTTGCTGCTCCTCCTCCTCTCCCCATCGTATCTGTGCCAGCTGCTGTACTTGAAAAGGACTTGATTTTTCACTAGAAACTTCTTGATGAGCCCCATGTTTTTTTCACTTGCCTCAAGTTTGAAGAAAAAGAAAGTCTACAACCTAAGAAACCACAGTATTTTGTAATATCCTGGAGTAGTTGGCTCACCAGCTGATGGAGGAGGAGTTTAACTGTTTCAGAGCTGGACTGTGGTGTTTTAGCCAGAGGTACCAATGTTTCTTGGTGTGGAAAGAGACCCAAGAGAAAGCGTTTCTGGAAACTCTGGAAAGAAGAACTATCAGAGCTGCTGTAGGTGAAAGAGAGCAGCAGGTCCTCTTCCAGCATTTCCACCACTTCCTGGCCAGACTGAATTGGTGAAGTGCAAACCTCCTTCCCAGGGACACCCACTCGGGCTGACCCCCAGAATCCCCACCTCTGGCTCCACCTTGTGCCACGGGCTCCCTCCAAGAGGGGTGCTGAGTCAGGAGCGTGCCGTCTGCTTTCCAGCTTGTCCACAGGACTTCTGAATTGGACAGCTTGTCCTTCCATTTGTGAGAGTGGAATAGTAATAATCTGTCTCCTTACCACGAGCCCATCGGTCTCTTCAAGGCAGAGACTGTCCTCCTTTATTTATATGGTTCCTCAAACAATGGGGCTCTCAGTTTTATTGTTAACTTTATAAGTGTTGTCTTAATTGGTGCAGTTTAACAGGGAAAGGAGTAAATTCTCCTCTTGGTTACAAACAATACATGATACTTTGCCCATAATTATTGTCAGGAAATAACAAAAGAACTGGGAGTTATTAATTACCATACATCTTATAAAGGAGCGTACGGAAACCAAGTCGTTTCCTGAAGGCAGAAGGATTTGCTTTCCTCTGCTTTTTCTGCCTCAACCAAAGGAGTTCTGCAGTATCGTACAGTGCTGGTCAGGAGTGTTTGGCATCGTTGTGTGTTGGTGTTCCTGGTCAGGATATAGATGCATCCATTTGGGGAACTCAAAAAGACTTACCAAAGAAGGGATGGACAGAAACACAACACAGAAAGTCTCATCTTTTAAAGAGTGATGTGGTAACTTCATTCTTCTGCATGGATTTTGACTTCTAACTGGTTTTCTTTTAAAGTGCATATCTAATGTAAATGGAGGGTTTCCCCCCCAAAAATTAATGTTTATTCCTGATTTCTTCCAAGATACTACTTTACAAATTGGCATGGGACTAGTGAAAGTGAGCCCTCAGTGTGGAGGCATTCCCCAAGGAAGCGAAAGAACTCCTTCGAGAAGAAGCTGGCACCAGAAGGAACCCCTATACTTGATGCATACTCCTTAGAGTACATCTTTGCCCAGGTAAGAGGTTCCTTGCAAGGATCTCTGCCATTGGAGTCTCACAAAAACTATTTGATCCAGTAGAGGCTTCTTTACAGTCCTGTTTTCAAAGTTCTAAAGTGCAGGTAGCATTCCCTGGTAGTATCGGTAAGTGTTTTCTTCATGCTTCTGTGTGGTGGAGAGAATTTACTACAGGAAGAACAATCTACCCATACACAAAATATTACATAAAGAAACATTTACAGTCCAAAAAGGGCTATATTTTTATAGACTATTTTCTTTTGATAGTAACTATTTTTGGATATTAATGCTATTGCCTTTTCTTTGAAAGTGTCTGGGGTTCTCCCTGGGTGTCTGCACACGTTCTTGGTGAAAGCCACAACGCTGTGGCCTGCAGATGGGGTAGATGTGCCGTGATGATCCATGAGGCCATCCCACCTATTCCACAAATCATCATTTTAAAACACTTGCCAGGCACACATGTTGGTGTTTCTTCTCAAATAGGCAGGGTTTGTGGAGTGGTCAGTGCTTGCCCGTGGTGGTGTTCCACTGGTCTAAGATGACTGTATCTATTGCACAGCTCTTCCCTTCTTCCCCTACCAAAGCCAGTCACCCTGGCTTTCAGTTTTGGGTCACTCCTCTAGCTCGAGGAGAGCCTGTGATCTGGTGACGTGTCTGTTGCTCATAAATAAACTATGACAAATACCAAATCTGGTTACTTCCTGGTTTTTCCTTCCTATTAAGGGTCAGTATGACTTGGTGAAAGGCCTGGCACCGATCCGTGACCCTAAAAATGATCAAGAGGTTCATGAAATTGAGAACGAATGTCTGGGGATGGCTGTCCTTGCAATCTCTCACTATGCCATCAAGAAAAATGTGAAGCTTCCAGAGCTTCCCAAAGATATCAGGTGAGCTGGGATAACTTCTTTGTCACTGCTGGCTCTGCTGTGCTTCTTTTCCAGAGGGGATTTTAAGCATTTTACCTTCCAGGGTCTTAAGTGTACAGGAGTAATAAGCTCCAACACTACTATTGCTAAGTCAGTTTTCCTGATCTTGTCAATATGCATTAAAATACCAGTATGCATTATCTTGGCTATGCATTAAAAACCCTGATCTTTCTTTTCTTACCTGGAGGTTATTTGCTTGTGTACCCAGAGTTAAAAGTTTAGGAGACAACACTATTAACTTCTAGCATTGTTTTTCCTTCTAGTTATAAGCATTATATTCCTGAAACTTTGAACAAGACTATCAGGCAGAGGAATTTCTTAACCAGGATTCGGATTAATAACGTTTTCAAGCACTTCCTTAAAGAGTTTAACAACAAAACCATTTGCAACAGTAGCGTGTCTTCGCGTGATCTCAAAGTGAAATACTTATCGACGATGGAGACCTTGACTAAACATTATGGGGCAGAAATTTTTGAGACTTCGTTTTTGCTGATTTCATCTGAGAACGAAATAAATAGGTTGAATTGTGGAGACAGTGAGAGCCTCCCACTCTACGAAGTCATCGTGACAGGAAACAATGGAATTCAGTGGAGGCTCAAGCCAAATGTAAGTATCCCTTGACAAAGGGGAATTAGAGGATTGCTTTTGGGGGCATAGCAACTGTTAAAAGATGGTCATCATCTTCAGACACTGCAGGTCAGCTTTCTATTGAAAGGACTTTCACAGGATTATAGGGTGATGCAGGTTGGAAGGGACCTCAGGAGATCTCAAGTCCATCCCCTTGTCCAAGGTTAGCTTTGAGATCAGACTGCGTTGCTCACGGCTTTATCTGTTCTGGTCTTGAAAACTTACAAAGATGAACCCTGCACAACCTGCGTGGGCAACCTGCTCACCAGGAAGAGTAAAGACTCGACTCTAGCTGTGGGATCAGCCATAAGTCTTGAAAGATTAATGTCTGTGGAGGCCCATATGGTTTGATGCCCTCTCTTGCTATCAAAGTCTGTTAGTGCTTTTTCTGTACACGGCCCCCCAGGTGCCGTGTTTGCTCCTGCTCAAAGTCTTCTCATGAATAAATCAAAACATAATAACGTTGAAGCTAAGCCTTCTCATGTCCATCATATTTGGTATGTTGTTCCTTGTTTCATTACAGCTAATTGAGGTCTCTTTGCTTAACCTCTTCTGTACTTTGGGTATGTCAATACTGAATCCCCTTGAGGTTTGCAGGGGTTATGGCATATTCTGCAGCTTTTCTCCATATAGAATATTGAACACATGATCTGCTCTTTGCTTGCCTCGGTTCCCCCAGTGATGAGAACCTTGCTGATAGCTATCTCACAGAAAGTATTCTGCTTCACCCCCTGTAGATGTAACCCAGCTATCTCTGATGGAGAATTTCTAAATAATAAATAATATTAATCAGTATAGTAAATAATAAAAATAAATAATATTAGTCGATAACATTAAAGGGAGGAGGGAAGGAAGAACTGACACTTGAGCAGAAAAGCTGGCAAGGAAGTACAGCCTGATTCTTGCAAGGCTCCTCCTTCTGCTGATTTACAGATTATATTTCTTTAAATGCCTCAACCAAAGACTTTCATCGTGGTGAGAATCTTTCTGTGACTAGCAGGAAGCTTTGCTCAGCCTGAACAGTTCTTTTTAAAATCAGTCGTTTACGAGAACGTTCAACAATTTTTGAGCTGTAAGATGCCCAGCTTCGTTGTGGTCTGCCTGCAGAATTTCATCTGCTGTCAGCAGCTCGGGCACACACTGCGAGAAGAATGTGGCTCTTGCTTTTGGGCTGAGCTCTGAGAGAGTATTTCAAGTATGTAATTTAGAAATTTCAGTGGAACCCTTTCAGTGCTGTACTGCTCCTAAAGCATATTGAGAGAGGTGAGCTGTCTAGCTAATGACTGGGTTCTTCTGTCCCCAGGAAGACTGAAGTACGTCCTTGCAATACACTGAACATGTCAATGAATTGATAATTTGGTGCAAAAAGCATTCGAGAATAAAATAGCTGTATGAAGTTGGAAGGAATTTTTCGTTTAGTGTAAAAACACTGTGCTGAAAAAAGAATGTATTTTTATTAGTCTACTTTTATCCAAACTATATTTGCAGTCTGTACAGACAGAGAAAGAAAAGAAGAAAAAGTCTGATGGCAAAAGCAAAAAGGATGAAGAAAAAAACAGAATTCGAGAGTCATGGAACAATTTTTCCTATTTTCCTGAAATCACCCACATTGTCATCAAGGAGTCTACAGTTAGCATTAACAAGCAGGATAACAAAAGGATGGTAAGGACCAAACCTTAGATAGTTGCCCTCCCATGGGAATCTGTACAGCTCATAAGACTTGTGCTCCAGCCCCTTCCCCAGCTCCGTTGCCCTTCTCTGGCCACGCTCCAGCCCCTCAATGTCCTGCTGGGAGTGAGGGGCCCAAAACTGACTCCAGGATCACCTGCAAACTTACTGGAGGTGCCCTTGATCCCCTTGTCCAGATCATTGGTAAAGATATTAAAGAGACCTGGCTCCAACACTGAGCCCTGGGGGAGGGATGCCACTTGTGACTGGCTGCCAACTGGACTTCATTCCATTCCCCACTGCTCTCTGGGCCTGGCCATCCAGCCAGTTGTTTATCCAGCAAAGCGTACAGAATCACAGAAACACAGAATGGTCAGGGTTGGAAGGGACCTCAAAAGATCATTGAGTCCACCCCCCCTGCCAGAGCAGGATCACCTAGAGCAGGTCACACAGGAACAGATCCAGGTGGGTTTGGAATTTCTCCAGAGAAGGAGACTCCACAACCCCTTGTGCATCCAAGCCGTGAGCAGACAGTTTCTCCAGCAGATGCTCTGGGTAAACAGTGTCAGAAGCTTTACTGAAGTCCAGGTAAACAACATCCAGAGCCTTTCCTTCATCCACCAAGCAGGTCACCTTGTCACAGGAGGAGACCAGTAATGAGTGAGGAGGATAGAGGATGATCATTGTTGGCTTCGAAAATGTATATAGTTTTCTGGACAATTTTTTTGCCACTATATGCAAGAATTGTTGGCTATAAAACGTCTCTGAAATGTTTTTAGTGGAACTGTAAGAATTCTTGACTAAAATAACTTTTTGGTTTAGGAATTAAAATTGTCCTCGCATGATGAGGCGCTGTCGTTTGCATCGTTGATAGACGGGTACTTCAGGCTGACAGCAGATGCCCACCATTATCTCTGCACGGATGTGGCTCCCCCCCTGATTGAGCACAACATAAAAAATGGATGCCATGGACCCATTTGGTTAGTAAAATGTTTGGGTTTTCCTTTCCACTTGGATAATTAGTCCGCTAATACTACTGCATATTGAATCCGTGGAGGAGAGCTGACATTTGAAAGCTTCTTAGTTAACAAAAGGTGATAGAGCAATTTGCTTTTTCTAATGATTATATGGAAAAAATATCACTGTTTCTCTCCACGTTAACTTACTCATCTATAAACCCAATATTTCCTCACTATGGAGTATTTTGAGGCTTACTTCACTAATAGCTCTAAAGATCATTCTCAGTTGAACAAATGCAAATATTTTGGATAGAGAAAGTTGAATTTTATCTACACTGACCCTGGGAGTCCTTGGATGGAGACACAAAGCCTTTGGGTTTTGTTTTTTTAATAGCTAAAGCAATTATTTTCCTTTGTACCCACCTTTTTGGCTTTTCCTTTTTTATATATTGCATCTTCAAGCATAAAACTGAGAGCTGCTGTGCGCGTTCTGTTGGGTGCAGGCTTTCCCGTTAAGCATGCGAAGAGCTTAATAAAACTTTTCTTCCCTTGCTCTTTTGCAGCTAAACGTGAGTGTGGGTAACACACACAATTAAATAATTTTTTTTAATAATACTATAAATATTTCTAAGTTGCCCTTAGACGTTTCTGTTCCAAAGAGAGGTTTACTCTCCTGTGTAGTTCCTAACAACGCCGTTTGGATGCGACTGCTGACGTGTTGGTTTTCCTCCTTTGCACGTTGCCTCTTTCAGCACGGAATACGCCATCAACAAGCTGCGGCAGGAGGGGAACGAAGCTGGGATGTACGTGTTGAGGTGGAGCTGCACGAACTTCAACCACATTCTCATGACAGTGACTTGTTCTGAAGGCCCCGAGGTACGGCAGGTGTGGCACTGCCAGCGCCAGTCTGATCGCGAGACAAGCAGCTCCCTCTAAACCATCTTGGTAGAGTGATGGTCTTCAGGGCAGACACTTTGATCTTTGTTTGATAGCTGATGCTTTAATGATGGATTTTGATGGATTTAATGATATGAATGTATTTCCACGGCCACGCTGTAGAAGCACAGTGCACGAGGACAGTTGCCGTTACACGTAGAGCACCACAGAAGGGGACAAATACATAGTTAGCTGGTGGAACATATGTTGTGAGATGTGAGTGATAAGTAAAAGCTTGTGAGGTGGGAGAGCTGAGACAACCAGTTAGAAGTAGGAAAGTGGAAAGCAGCAACTGTACAGAAGTTTGAGGTGTAAAATTCAACCTCAGCTGGAAGCCTGCAGCTGACTTGCTAATTTTGGGAAGATACTGTTCACACAAGAACAATAACAGCGTAAAAGTTGATAAACTCATTTCCTTCTCTTAGAAAAAAATGTTACTAGAATCAATGATGAGGTAAAGAAGGGGCATTCCGAACAAGAAACTGCAAAATGATGACAAAAATCTGTTGGAAGCATTAGTGATCTCTTAGCATTGATATTTGTTTCATCTTCTGTAGATCTTTGCAAAAAATCTATGTGGGTCAACACTGTCTTCCAACAGATATGGCATTAAAACAAATTAATTTTGAGCTGGAAGTGGTTCAGTCTCATTGTAAGATGTAGAGAGGAGAGAGAGGTGATGTGAAGCTGCAGAATGGTAGAGGTGAGGAAGCTGGAGCAGAGGGTAGAACTCGAAAACTCATGAACTGGAGATAGATAAGCACAACAATTGAGTCATTCTTCATCAACACATTTGAATGAAACTGGAAGGTCTCAGCAGCAGCCTGAAGTCTTGTTTCACTCGTTGAACAATCTGGGTTGTGAAAGTGAGTTTTGCTATTTTTAAGTTGAGATTTTGAAACCGTGGTCCAGCTTCTGCAATTCTTGACCGAGTGAAGAGAAAATTCCTTCTCAAGAGTCAGGGTTCCTGCATACTCTCGGGCTCTGCAAGACACAGGAGCCATAGTAGGGCTTTTTAGATGATTGCACCTTTACGTTGTGTCTCTTCTGCACTGTTGTTATGAGCCTTCCTGGGACTGAAGGTTATAGGAGTTTTGGGACCTTTTTCCCCTTGATTGGAGTGTAATTACAGGACCCTAGCTTAGAAGAAAGTGATTAACTGATCCTGCATGTAATTTCAGAGGGTTTGGGGAAGCTTTCATGACTTTAAAACATTCTTTCACTTCAGTGATTATATTTTGCTTTCTTTTTTTCCCCTCTCCCCCCAAATAGCAGATGATAAATAATTCAGTCCAGTACAAGAACTTCCAGATTGAGGTGAAGGAAGATGGGTACTTCCTACATGGTTCAAACAAGTCTTTCTCATCCTTAAAAGAGCTGATGGATCACCTGAAAGGACAAATACTTCGGACAGATAACATCAGCTTTACACTGAAGAGGTGCTGCCAACCAAAACCAAGAGGTACTGTCATCTTTAAGAGAGGCAATGAACTTTGTCTTTCAAAGGAAACCAACTCCAGAAATAGGAGGTGTTGTTAGTGTATTTACTTTGCTCTGGATTCTTGTGTGAAGTGCTTTTGCCACTTAAAAAATTATATATAGATTATTATTATAATTTTTAATTTTATTATTGGCTGGCAAGCTGTCCTATTGAAAATGACCTGGAGGTGCTGGTTGACAGTCAGCTGAAGATGAGCCAGTGTGTGCCCAGTTGGCCAAAAAGGCCACCAGCATCCTGGCTTGTGTCAGCACTGGTGTGGCCAGCAGGACCAGGGCAGGGATCACCCCCCTGCACTGGGCGCTGGGGAGGCCGCCCCTTGAATCCTGGGGTCAGTTCTGGGCCCCTCACTCCCAGCAGGACATTGAGGGGCTGGAGCGTGGCCAGAGAAGGGCAACGGAGCTGGGGAAGGGGCTGGAGCACAAGGGTGGTGAGGAGCGGCTGAGGGACCTGGGCTTGTTCAACCTGGAGAGAAGGAGGCTCAAGGAACAAGTGACAGGACAAGAGGAACTGGCCTCGAGTTGGTTTGAAGCTTGTTTGGCCTCATTCTGCGTGGCCGTTCACCGTTCATCTCGTGAAGCAGCAGGCGAGGCCTCTCCGGGAAGGGTCGGGCAGCGGAGCGGCCTGGCGGGCAGCAAGCCCGTCTGCGAGGTCACGGTTTGGAGGGCTGGGGACAATGGGGGGGGTTGCTCAGCTGTCCACGCCAACACTCGCTGCAATGGTTTGCACTGAAGTACGAGCGGCTTCGTCGCTGAACTCTGGCTGAAAGAGGAAACAGCGGCCTGATTGTGTCGATCAGATAATGGTTTCCTGTTAGAATAAGGGGAATAACAGCTACATTAATTACCTGCTTTTTCTGACAGGTTTTGGGGAGGAGCACTCTGTAGGTAGGCACTGAGCCTGTCAGCACGGGGAAGGATGGCAGCAGTAGGAGAGGACTGAGCGTCCTGACATTCTGATGACGTTTTGACAGCTGTATTTGCAGCGAAATAAAACGGGTCGCTTTGCTGACCGCCCACTTCAGCTTTGCATTGGCCGCAGTTGCAGCGGGATCCGGGGCACTCTCGTGCTGTTCCCTCCTCTCTCTCTCTTCCCTGTTTTGTTTTCTTTCCTTCTCTCTGAATCTATTTAACTGGTTATTCATGAAGACGCTCAGGCTATGTAGAAAAAAGCGCGGGTTTTCCTGTGTTTGGGTCGCGAGCGGTTGTTTCCGGAGCGCTCGATCGGGGTTTAGCCCCGACACGCGTCTTCTGCTGGCAGGAGCGGCAAGGCCGGGTGCACACGCACATTTAGAACCATCCTACCGTAAGAACTAACACCCGCTGTCAGACACGGGAAGGCAAAACTCATGTGCAAGGCTTCCGGATCTGACCGTGCCTCTCCCTGACCAGAAGCAGTGGGGAGGAAGCGCCGATCTTTTGAGTCTTTGAATCTTCGAGTTCATTTCCCTTTCCCCAGTTTAATTCTAGTGTTCTGGAAACTGGCTGTGTCAGTGTTTCTCAGAGTGTGAGAAATTTTCAAGGAGGTAGAGAGAGGAAATGAGACTCCCAGCTGCTCCTCACCCATCTGCACCCTGGAAAGGAGCAGGAGGGAGTGTGTGTTACCTGAGTTGGGGTACTTCAGGTTTCAGTCCTGGGTATTTCACTGCGTAGTACACACTGTACAGTTTCTTACTGTTGGCCCAAATATGGCTACTATCAACATGGTGTATATATAATATCAAAATACGTAGCCCTGCTTTAGTGAATTCTCAGATGAATGAGAGAAGTTACTGGAGCAGAAGTTAGATCAAAGTCTCCTCCTTGTTCCTTTGGGGATTTACCTTGCAGCGAGCACATACAGTGATGTTATCGACCAAGAAGGGCGAATGCAGCTCTCTTTGCCAACTCTTGATGGTTATTTTCTCTCCCTGCCTTCCAGAAATCTCCAACTTGCTAGTTGCAACCAAAAAGGCCCAGGAATGGCAGCCTGTTTATCCTCTGGGGCAGCTGAGTTTCCACCGAATCCGCAAGGAAGAAATCATCCAGGTCAGTTGCTGCTCAACTGTGCTTCTCTCATCTAGTCCAAGAAATCTGTCCACTGCCCGCCCTGTCCCTACTCAAGTGATACAAAACCACCCCATTTTGGATGGTTCTTCCACTCTTGTTTCTCCTCAGCAAAGCTTGATTTGGATCTGTATTTGTATTAAAGCCTCTTTTTGCAGAATCTAAATGTTTCCACGTCCTTGTGTGGAAAAAGAAGAGAAGTTTGGAAGTGATTCCTTTCACTGGAAATCAAACTGCTATTTCTAGTGTCTGTGGAAAGAGGTGCTTCTAAGGTCATTCTTAAAATACCATGGAAGTCTGAAGAGCTGTTTTTCCTACATGGTTTGTTGCTACACGTGGCTGTGTCTTTTAAAACCTGACATACCAGAGATACAGGCAACTTGAGGTTTAAAATTAAATCTCAAGTTGCCTACAGTAAAATACCCTGTAAAATATTTAGAAATTAGGAAGAAGTTTTTCACTCTGAGGATGGTGAGGCTTTGGAACAAGTTGGCCAGGGAAGCTGTGGATGCTTCATCCCTGCAAGTGTCCAAGACAAGGCTGGATGGGGCTCTGAACAACCTGCTCTAGTGGGAGGTGTCCCTGCCCATGGCAGGGGTGTTGGAACTGGATGATCTTTAAGGTCCCTTCCAAACCAAACCACCCTAGGATTCTGTTCTGCAGTAAGAAAAGCCCCAAAAGTTGAACCTTTGAAGACTCTTAGCATTCAAAATTTTATGTTCCAAAAGGATTTAATGCCCAGATTTTCTGACAGTTGTGACCTGAGCGCACAAATCCCTTTTAACGTTTCTGAAAAACCTGAGCTCTTCAATCACACAGTTAGCTTCTGTTAAAAGAAGAGTTTTGGGGGCTTTTTAGGTTGCATCACCAGGCAGATATAGATGATGTGAATTGTTTTTCGATCGGTGTATTCATAGGCAGCATCCAGGCTTCCTGCAAAAATATCCCAAGGCGGAATCCTCTGTTATGTAGGAGGAAATTGCTTTCCCAAACAAAGTGTTCCATTGAAATATTACTTCCTCTAACTTTTGGAAACACATTAGAGATCACCTCAATAGCAGCATATTGTGAATAAGAGGCCAGTTATTATTTATGCATTTGGTGTTTAGTCTGATAACGTTGAGCACCAAACCTCCTGATGGAGATGTAGTGGCCCTTTGATGCCAAAGGAGTTGACAGTGGTATGCTCAGAGAATCCACTAAAGCGGAGAGTAACCCGCTGTCGTTGGTTTCTTACTGTAATTTAAGGTCTGTGTGTAGATCAGGTGGAGGGCCAAGTCCACTCTCTGCTTGGAGAGGCAGAACGGAGGGCAAGATTCAAGTATTTCTGTAACTCTGTACTTGTTTGCTTCGTGTCCTGGTTTGAAAAAATACATGGTGTGCTCTGTCTTAGGGTGAACATCTCGGAAGAGGGACGAGAACGCAGATTTACTCGGGGGTTCTCAACTACAAAGATGATGAGAATGAAGGCTATCAAAACGAAAAAGAGATGAAAGTCCTTCTCAAAGTCTTGGACCCCAGCCACAGAGACATTTCACTGGCAAGTTTTTTCCTTTTTGCCCATTGTGCTGCCAGTACTGGGCCTCACCGTATTGTGCATGGTCAGCTATGAAAAGCCTTTGAAAAAAAAGGAGTTTGTGTACGTTGGAAGGGAAGGGGAGGATGCTGAAGGTGCATCTCGCCGTTGTAGGCAGTCAACTCCAGCACTGAGCAGCATTTTTGAGATACCCTGTAAGCTGATCATTAGAGGGGCAGCAGCATCAGGTCTGGCTGGAGCACAGTGCTGCTCTCCTCCGGCCTGCACGCACACGGGGAACATGAGCCAGACCTTCCTGTGCTGTAAAATGCACCCTCACAGTCATACCCAGGGTCTTGTAACCATGACAGTTAAAAGCCATGGAGTGAGGGCTCTGCTGCCTACCAGAAGTGACCTCTGCCTTGTGCTTTGGGCTGTGAGTCTGTCCCCAGTTCTGTCACTGACATGGCCACAGGCATTGTTACTTGAGCTGCATGATGCTTAATCATCTAGTAAGAGGCTAACGTGTCACGTGGGATGCCAAGACCTCGTATACATGTGCCCGCAGGAGTGCAGGGAAGAGCTTGGTTGCTTACGTGACCGGCACATCCCTGACAGCACTCTGCTGCCCTGCTACTGTGGTGGGATGGCAGGGTTGCAGATGTCCCTGCTCGCTGCAGGGGGGTTGGACTGGATGACCTTTAAAGGTCCCTTCCAGCCCACGGGCAGTCATCTCTTGCAGATGTTGTTGTTACTCGCTGCTCTGTATTTCTTCAACTCTCGGATGGCTACCGCGGGGACCAGGAGGCCGATGGCTCACCTCTTTCTCCTCCTAACAGGCGTTCTTTGAAACAGCAAGCATGATGAGGCAGGTGTCTCACAAGCACATCGTCCTCCTCCATGGCGTCTGCGTCCGCGACGTTGAAAGTGAGTTCCACGAAGGTGTCCGTGGGCAGCGGGTCAGGTCAGGGCTGGCACGGGGCGAGACGGGGTCAGCAGCTGCTGCCTCTTGGTTTTTCCGTGCGCACAGGAGCGGAGTGGGAACAGCAAGGCAGCTGCTAACGAGTGCCATAAGTGCCTTACAGGATGATTCCTTGAGGTGGGAGTGCTGGAGTGGTGGTGGGTGACGTTGGTACAAACCAGCCTTCTGGCAGAAGTTACTTCCCGGGGAAGGCTCTGCTCGGTGGCCTTTGACATGCATTGTTTCCAGGCTCACTGTTCTCTTACTGCATAGAGCCACTCTCTCAGCCTCATAGTTTGACCTCTGAGCACTGAAATAAACTTTTGAGGATGGCGAAACAAAGCAATGTTATAACCACCTTGCCTGGAGGGGTGTGAGGATGGGAGCAGGCCTGTTAGATCACTCCAGGCACCGGTTATTGCGGTACTGACTCCGTGCACCTGACTTTGTAGATATCATGGTTGAAGAGTTCGTCGAATTCGGGCCTCTGGATCTGTTTATGCATCGGAAAAGCGAAGTTCTGACAACTCCTTGGAAATTCAAAGTTGCCAAGCAACTTGCAAGCGCGCTAAGCTACTTGGTAAGAATCTTGACAAAAGCCTTGCCTGTGCCTGCTGCAGCGATGCTGCGGAGCCTTCGCGCGCGTTCGTGACGCAGGAGTTTCCTTTGTTGGGTAGTGGCACCATACAATATACAGGATATACTTTTTCTATTAATTATGTCGCTTGAAATAAGGAGGAAGCCTCTTGGAGAAGGTGCTGAGCTGCTTTTTTATCAGCAGGCCAAACAGGCCACGGGCATTTGTGTCCGTTAGAGCTCCTGCAGAGCATCGCTCCCTCACTGCGCTCGCTGTTCTTTTTCTCCCTTCCTGTAGGAAGATAAGGATTTGGTACATGGAAATGTCTGTACTAAAAACATCCTACTGGCAAGAGAGGGAATTGACACCGAATATGGTCCTTTCATCAAGCTGAGCGACCCGGGGATACCTATAACGGTGCTCTCCAGACAAGGTATGGTACCCGAATCTGATGTCTCTCTCCAGCCTGGTGTGGAAGGAGCAGGGAAGAAATAGCATTCAGACCACCTAGAGCTGGCTCTAGAATAGATGTAATCAGCTTTCACAAGTCCGAAAACTACACGGAGGTGAAGGGGCGTTGCCAGTGGCGGGTGCTTGTTGCGTTCATTTCTCCTGCAAAGTCACGTGAAGCCCTGTGAGATCAGATAGAAGGAATCTGTTTCTGGGTGGCTCAGGGCACGAGCTTGTAAAAGCCACAGAAACATCCTTCTGGGGATTTGGGAATCAAGATTTCCTCGAAACTGGACAAACACCACGGCTTCAGTTTATTTTAGTTAAGAGGCTGTTAGACAGCAATCATTAAGTTAGAAGGCTGGTCTTTGTTTTTGGTACTAACTCCAACATGCACTGATTCTGTGTTTTATCTAAGAATGCGTCGAGCGAATCCCCTGGATTGCGCCCGAGTGTGTGGAAGACTCCAAAAATTTAAGCATTGCAGCAGATAAGTGGAGTTTTGGCACAACCCTGTGGGAAATCTGCTACAACGGAGAAATCCCGCTGAAGGACAAGACGTTAGCAGAGGTAAAACTACGTTACATAAACTTTACCTTGATATCTCAGCTGCATCCTCTTTGGCACTTTAGTTTCCAAACCCAATTCGAGTTGCTTTCAAGTTACAGGAAAACCAGCTCAGCTGGCATTGGTAAGGGGCTGATCCAGCTCAGTTGCCACAAGTTGCAGTAGGAATTTTGTCCTTACTAAAAAAAATTGCTAAATATTGCTTCAGCCTGCCCTTGCCTCAGCCTGCCCTTCTTGGGGCATTTCAAAACTCGGCAGAGTAACAGTTAATGAGAGGTTCTGATGCTCTTCCACCTGTCCTATTCTGACCCCTTTGTCCAGTTATAAACCGACTGGACCTGGGAGTGTTGGTCAACAGCTGGCTGAGTAGGAGCCCAGCATGTGGCCAGGGGGGCCACCAGCATCCTGGCTCGTGTCAGCACTGGTGTGGCCAGCAGGACCAGGGCGGGGATTATCCCCCTGCATTGGGCACTGAGGAGGCCACCTCTCAAATCCTGGGGTCAGTGCTGGGCTCCTCACCCCCAGCAGGACATTTTGGGCCTGGAGCGTGGCCAGAGAAGGGCAACGGAGCTGGGGAAGGGGCTGGAGCACAAGGGTGGTGAGGAGCAGCTGAGGG
>WTSP01021788.1:0-36392 GCA_025331215.1 Actenoides lindsayi | reverse complement strand
GTTTAGCAACTGTATTTTAATATATTATTCATATATATTAATGGATATTAATCATATATTGTATATTATATATATGTAAATATTTGGTAATTATATCCTAGGACTAGTCAAAAGCTCAAAACATTTTAAACAGCTTAAAAGATTTTGTGCAGGTGCATTATAAAAATGGAAGGTCACTGCTCTGAAGACCTTAGAATTCTATCTTGTTTACATAGTGATAATTATTGTATGATACTGTATATCTTTAACATAAGCTATATAAAGAGAAATGCAAATTTCCTTTCTCCTGATAAATTGACTATTGTCTTGACTATCTGTTAGTTGTTCTAATAGCTGGTCTAAAGGCAGCAGCAAAATATTGCCCACTGGTAAAACCGTTCTTGTGATGACGGCATGAGGTCCTAAAGCATAAGCCTTTATTGAATAAGTAAAGAGATTTTTTAATTTGAGAACTATTCTATCAGAAGATTTTTTTTCTTGTTTTTCTAGGCTTTTAAACACTAACAATTTATGAATATTTAGTGAAGGTTGCTAGCTTATGTTACCGGCTGCATTTGGAGATCGGCAGAGAGCTGTATCTCATTTAGGAGCTGCAAAGCCGAAGTAAATCTGTAGCATGAGCTCTTGCTGGTGATTCCTGTATGAGTCTGGCCCCTAAAAACTGATGGTAGCTTCAAATTGTAACCAGAGGATCCCAATTGCTAACTTGGGTTGAATTGAAAAGCAATGTTTCACTCTAATAATCTAGTCTAGATCTGATACTCCCACGGGAATCTGGCAAGAGGAGCTGATACTTTTAATCACATTCACTGTGTTCAAGGTAGCAGAGGTCTGAGAGGATTTTGGAAATGTTGTAGAAGCTCTAATTTTAATCAAAGGACTGCATCGATATCTAAACCAGATAATAGAGTCTTTACTATGAGAGAGTATTTGCGTAAGTTGAATTTTCTGAACCTTAGAAATATAACAGTAAGTCTTCAAGTAATAAGTAGAACTAAAATGCAGGGAAGTTGTGAGCTCCTCCAGGGCAGAACTGGAAGCAGGAAAAATGATGCATTTGCCTAGGGAAACATGAAGGCCGGATGTGCCCAGGTACCTGCTTGGGGAACAAAGCATTCAAAACAGGGAATCTGGGAACAGTTTCCCACTCTCAGACACGTTCTCTGGAGCTGTTCAAAAGGCAGAGCTGCGTCTACTTAATGGGTGAGAGACAAGAAAAGTCCCAGGGTGAAAACTGTTTGCTCTTCTACCCTGGGATAAATTCAGGGAGTTCTGGGTTGCTTACTTCTATGCAATCACTTGCAGTTATTCTTTATTTCACAAGTGCTAGGTGCAGCCTGATTTGAAGTATTCACGTAGGCTGGGATATGGCCCCTTTCCCCCTCACCAGAGCCCCCCCCCCCATCTCAGGGCTCCTTTATTCAGGATGTCAGAGCGCACCCATCACCATGGCACTCACGTGCCCTCCGCCAGCGCGCCGAACAACGCGACTAGCATCTGTCGGGGCCGCGCGTCCTTTCTTCCACAGCCGCCCCTGAACTCGATCCACCCTGCCCTCTGCCTGACCTCTTCCCAAAGCCTCTCGCTCCCTGACGCCCGGGCGCCCTGGCTCAGCTCCGCTTTTCAAACTATCACCCTTGGAAGTGCCTCCCCACCCTCCGCATCGGCTGCGAGACGGAGCCAGCGAGGAACGATCTTGCCACATGAACTTCCCTTTGTTTTTCTTTGCGCTTAAGACGGACTGTCTCCCTAGTAACTTTTGTGGCACCGTATGTGAAGGAGCTCATTATGTAAAACATACATTTTCCTCCCTGCTGAAACCACGTAGAGTGGCGCTCAGAGCATTTCTGTGGCCGCGTGTTATACCAGGATATTAACTCCGCTGCAACCCTCTATTTATCAGCTCGTACATCACTCCGCTGTAAAGCGCCTCTAAAGATTGCTGAAATACAAACTTGCTGCATTTGATCCCAGCAGAAGCTCGATGCGGCTGCTCTCCAAGCCCGCTCTCAGAGCTGAGCCTTCAGAGCTCTTGTACCTATATTTGATCAAAGACGCTAACCCCCCAATGCATAAATACAAAGCATAAATATTGAAACACATTGTGAAAATAAAACCACTCCACCTCTCAGGACCGAGACGCCTAATGGCTGGAAGCGTTACGGTGGTGCAGGATTTTCCTATTGTCTCAGCAGAGGGGGAAAAGTTGACTTCGAGAATGATTTGCACATACCTCCCTGAAAAGAAAAATGTGGGACCGGTTTCATAGTTTCCAAATGAAATCTAACCTTCAGCCAAAAAATTGAGCTGTCCAGGTTGACAACATTCAGGAAACTGTGCTTTTCTGGAGAGGTGACTGCAGTGGCAAAGATAAACCGGCAGGAAGGTTTCTTTGGAATGATATGAATTTAATGAATCATATCCACATAAAAAAATTCCCAGCTGGTCTTAAATTTCAGGGAGATTTAAGTGATAAAAGATATTTTCCCTGTCCCTTTAGATGTGTATTAGAGATGAGAGGCCTTAGATAAGCCCTCCTAGGAATCAAGCTTTCCTTTTTCTTTAATTTGTTTTAAAGAAAGAAAAGAGCCAGTCATGCTTCTGAGTCTCTCAGATGGATATAATTAGTTATTTGCTATTACTGGACTTTTAAAGTTGTCTACTCCCATTCTTTTTATATTAAATAATTTTCTCTTTCTTTAAACCCAGGCTAATGACAACCTACATAGCACCCCCATGGGAAAAAAAAAAGGGGGGGGGGGGGGGGAAATAGCTGTACTCATTTGCCTTCCCCCCTTTCACCATCCTTGTGCAGGGTGCATCCTTTCCCCTATTAACATATTGATTTATTTAAATTAAAAATAATGATCTCTTTTCCCCTCTCCTCCTCCTCTCAGAACAGAATCTGTCTCTGATCCTTATTAACAAATTGATTGCAGTATTGGTGTCAGTATGGCTCATTTAGTAGCACTTTTGCCTAAGGTCCAGAAGGTTGGAGGAGAGAACAGCTTCCACACGTAGATGCTGGCCCGGCTCCAAGGCTGACATTGCTCGGGTGGAAGGGACAGCTGCTAGAGATGGCACCGAGGCACTTAGCGGGGCCCCCTTTTGGGTGGTGAGGATCTGGCTGGAAGTTAGAAACCCCACAGCAACTCTTTAAAGTGGGTGTGAGAAGAACACTGCCACCCTGCCCCTTATGTCTCCTCCTGACCTCCTGCACAGGCATGGAGCCTTGCTGGTGCCAGCCCTGGCTGAATACAAGATGGCAGCTGTGTGATGCTCTCCTTGCCAGTACCAAGCACAAAGAGCTTGAGGATGTCGCAAGCCCTAAAAATACCACGTAAACCACAGCTGCCTTATGTCTGTTGAAAATAAAGCATCAAAATGTGTTTCGGTTTTCTTTGGTCCCATCCTCATTCCCCAGTTTTAGAGACTGGTCCATTCCAAGTTCAGGAAAATGTGTGAAGGGCTCCCAGTCGGTTCCTCCTCATCATCACAGCACAGGCATTCCCATTTACAAACAGAAGCCACGGGGCTGGAAAGGTCATCATCTGTGGATGAAAAGCTACAGCAGGATCTGCTTGCCTACCAGCCTTTTTGTCTCTGATATTTAGCTGCTCACACTGTGTTTGCAGCATATGCTGCTGAAGGGCGAGATGTGCCTGCTCGGTAGCCCCACAGACCCACCAGGTAGTGTCTGGGAACATGCTCACTAATGTGAACTCAGCCTTGTCTTCTCCAGCCCCTGTGAACTGCTGGTCTGGTGCCTGGCTTTCCTAATGTTACTACAGCCTTGTGGGTTGATAACACACCTTCCCACAAGAGGCAGGGTCATAGACCCAGTGCCCACCCTGCGAGCCTTGCCATTTGGAAGGGAAAGGAGATGCAGAAATGAGGTTGTGCTGCAGCTGACAAGTGAAGGCGCAGGAGGCTGGAGGGATTTACTCAAGGACACAAGACACTGATTTCTCTTGTTAATTGCCCCTGCTTTGGGTCAGGAGAACCCATTTCCAGCTCTGTACCGCCAGCTTTTGAGCAACTGCCTGATTCCACCCTGTTTTCAGTTAAGCACTCGAGCTCCTGAAAGTGGTAGTGAAAACTGTTGTGGCCAGAGCTTCTTTTATGGTTTCCCCTTCCTCTGCACCTCTGAAGGGCAGCTGCTCCACAGGAAAAGCCCAAGGGAGTGTGGAGGCTTGAGCCCAGAAGGAGGGAGATGGTTATTCTTGACGTGTGCTTAGTCACCTAAAGCAGATGGTGTTGTTTCTGGTTTCTGATGGGATGATTTTCAGCTCCCAAAAATCCTTTCAAGTTTGACCACGCAGACATGTTTGGAAGAATGTCAGATGAGCACACATCTGTCCAAGACCTTTTACCAAACAGCAACACGAGTACAATTAAATTAACAAAGGGAGAATTCACAATTAAAGCTGGAGCAAGTGCATGGCTTGCTTTCAAAGAACGGCTTGAAAAATGTTCTCATACAAGGCACCCCGGCCAGTGCAGTTTTCTCCTGATTCATTCTATCAAGTTTTATAGTCTTCTTGTTGCATTTTGAAATACACTGAAATAAGCAGAGCTGTAAACTTTACAAAAACTAGAGTTATTGATCTTCTACATCCTTCACCATCTGCTTAGTTCTAGTGTCTAAAAATATTCAGTCCTTGCTCTTGCTCACATGATAGTTGAGAAAATGCTAGAGCTGGTAAATCAGACAAGCACATTGTGTATTGGGGGGGAGGGGAGTTCCATCAGGAAAATATGCTGTCTGAAGGGGAAAATACAGAAAAAAACACAACTCTAGTCCTGTACTTAAACAGGCAAAATTGAAAGAAAAAAATCAATCCATTTTTCAAACTGTAGGAAGAAGAAGAAGAAGAAAAAAGCATATATCTGGAGTGTCCTTTTCTTTTGAAGACAGGCCACACAAACTTCACGCCTATACCGTACTACAAAAATGTGTATTTGTTACATGCTTGAAAGATTTGGGGATTATGAATTCCCTATTATAGCTTTTTGAAAATTGAATCCAACTGAACAATTTATAGGTTATAAATATTACAACTGGAGAAGACATGTCCACCTCCAGGATATAACAGTGAAAGTACTTACTGAAAAAGTAACCTTGGGAATTTGTTGTAGACTCGAAAGGATGAAAGAAATTATCCTTGTTTTGGTTGAGAAACAAACATTCAGGATACAAGACTCTGTCCAGCTTCCAGGATGACTGAGATTTTGAGGACAAACAGCATCCATTTCCAGTAGGAGCTGCATTAGCAAATTCCCAGCTCAGCTTTAAACATCTCAGTTTCTCTCAGGGTTTGTGTATGGTGCCTACAACCACAAAACCTAAACATGGCTCGGAATAAATTTCATCACCATATGGAGGTCCCTAGTGAAATCAGCTAGATCATTCTGTGTTAGTTTGTGAATTGCTGATTGGAGTTTGAATGCGAACCCTCTGTCGTGGGCTTTATGTGAGTCTCAGGGATGAGGAATTTGGTATTGTTAGAACAGATAAAAAGAAAAGCAGAATATGCTAGCATGTACTGTTTCATGAATATTATTTACCGATTTATCCAAGCGGCTCTTTTGAGGCCCGGTGACATCTGTCACCCAAGGTGACTTTAAAAGGAGGGGGAAAAAAAAAAGAAAAAGAAAAAGAAAAAGAGTGGGAGTATAAAATGAAGATTTAAAACAAAAGTTTCTGAAGATGATCTCTGTGGAGGAAGAAATGTGGTTGCGTCCTTCCTTTACTACTTCATGAAGTACAGAGATGCCTGATAAATTCTGTATTTCCAGGATGCTTGACTTTATTTTTTAATCTAATGAGTATCAAATACGAATTGCCAATACCAAAGCAGACAAATGGTTCGTTTATTTAATCCTATGTTCTGCATTTGATGCTGACCGGTGTCAGAGGAGAGGTCACAAAGCCCCCATACTACGCAGAACTTCCTCTCCTCATCCACAGACATGGTTATCATGTGTTCTGCCACAAAGAAGCTAATTATATATCCAAAAGCCCAAATCTCCCCTCAATTTATCAGAGTTCTCCCCTGAAGCTCTGAGGGTACACCGGAGCCGGGCAGGAATTCTCACATGGAAGAGATCTTTGTCAGAAAATGCCAAATTGTTGGAACCAGAGTATTTCTTGGAACCAGGCAAGTTTGGGAATCTGCCAGTGAAATGCAGGCAAAGGTTCCCCTGGAAGCTTGCCTGCCTGCCAGGAAGGCTTTTGCTTGCTTCACCTAGTGGGCTTTCAGGGTCTGCAGATCCAGTGCTTCTCCATCACTTGGACTGCTTTTGAGCTGGAGCCCTCAGGGCCTGCAGCTCCAAGGCAGCCTGCTCCAGGATCAACAAACCTAGGGCTTATGGGCTCCTCATATCTGGGCTGGGAGCTGTGAACACCCAGTGCTCACAAAGCCCAGCTCCCGGCTGTGCAGCTGGGAACCCTGTGCACCGTGGCTCTCTGGGCTTTGATGGGGGATGAGAAGGATGAGCATCCTGGGAAAGGGGAAAGCTGGAAGCTCTCCTGTCAGGTTCATTAAGCCACATGCCATGATTTCCTTCTCCAAACTTTCCTTCCAAGGGAAATTTTGAAATGTTTATTCTGAAACAGAAAAAGGGCATCCCCCCAGGTTCCCTAAAGTGGTGCTATTCCAATTGTTTTGAACCGGTCTATGATCTCGGGTGTGATTGCGCACAGAAGCTTACAACAAATCCCAGATTTCATCCTACTGGGATGTGACGTTTGGCTTTTGGCACAAACAAGGAATTTTGTAAAAAGTAAATAAAATTATAAGTATCTAGGCCAGGGCTAGGCTTTACTAGAGATTGCATAGTGTATCCAGGAGCTCAAGTACTTCTGAGTGCCCCTTCTCCGAAGACTGCTCAGCAATGGTGGGGTAACTAACCACCCAAGTTTTGTGGCTGGGCAGGTGAAGAAAATATGAGTCTTAGAAGTTCAGTAGCTGAACTAATTACCCAAAAATGATTGCCTGGGGTTGGACCATTTATTATCTCATCAGCATTCAGTGCCACTTCCATAGGATGAAGGAGAAGGAAGAAGGAAAAAAAAAAGAAAGCCCAGAAACATGAGAAGGAGAGCAGATAAAAGGACAGCAGTTAGAAGGAAATAAAAAAAAAAAGGCTTCTTAACTCTACTCTACTCTGTACTTTTTCCACTCTAATAGAGCCCCCCTCCCAATCCACTCTTGAGTACATCAACTGGCATGTAATGAATTCTGCAGGGATGGAGCATCGGCCGCATGCTCTGAGATTTCTCACTTTGTGTTTGACTAGCTCCCCAGATTCCCCAAATTTTTGGGAGCAGATTGAGGGACAAGTGGAGGCAGTATCTCTTTATATATATGTATAATATATTGTACATTCATATATACATATATATACACACACAATGACAACATTCAGCTCATCAGTACTTCTCAGGACTTTGTTGTATTCATTGGCTGAAAGAACCATTTGGGTTGACATAAGTTTCCATCTAGACTCTAAGGAAGAAGTGCTTTGGACACTGGTTTTGCTAACACAGAGATCTGCTTCCTGGAACTGAAGATGCCTCCTGGAACCACACCTGGAACATTTGGAAACTTGGATTTGCCCAGGGGTAGTCACAGCTTAAATCTCAGCTCTGCTAACATATGAGGTATTAAATGTCTTCCCTCCTTGCACTGCATCTTTTATCTTGGAGATGATCTTCCACAGATATAGACAGGATGCTGACTAACTGGAAACTGATGGGAAAGGGCCTCCAGCCATCAATGTGCTTGATTTCACTTGGCGAGTGTGTGCTAACTCTCCTTGCAGCCTCTGTGGGTGTGCTTGCCTGCCTGGTAGCACTTTGCTCAGCATTCTTTGCAGTGGCATTCCAGGAACTTCTGCCTTTTCCTTTTGGGAAGGCTTTCTTTCTTTTACGTGAAGCAAGCCAAGGAAGCAATAGCTTGCAGAGAAGGTGCTAGCAAAGCAAACCTGGCTCTTGCTTCCAGTGCATTTTTAAAAAATGAGAACATCCTTCCAGTAATCCATGTTTGCATTAGATGGAAATGTTTTGGCTTCCCTCCTGTCCTTGAAAGCCCAGTGGTATAATAGGAATTTGGGAAATGCAGGCTCTCAAAAGTAATGTAAAGAACAGATCCACCTATTCAAATGCAAATTGCTGAAGAAGAGAACAAGGGAATTATTTTCTCCACGCACAAAAAAAGACCAAATAATTCATTCTTTTTAATTTAGGGCCACAGACCACGTTTTTTAGATTATTTATCTGTCAAAAGTTCTGGCTTGTGCTGTCTTCAGATTCTCTTGTGCTGCTGGTACACTCACTTGAGGAAAGACTAAAGCAATTTTCTGTCGAAAGGTTATTGTCACACATGGGGCTGTCACTCCAGATCTTGTGGGAGGAACAAACCCCCTGCCTTCATGATTGCAAAAGTCTGAAGATAAGCCAAAAACCCATGCAAGGAAATAAATGCCAGCTCTGAGCAGTGCATGTTTCTGCTGTCTTTTGGGCTGCACTGGACTAGTCGAGCCCTGTCTCAGACACTTTGCACCTCCAGCTGTTACCGGGGAATCTCCATTAACATTAAGGACACTCCAGTGAGCTCTGTGAAGTGCCAGGCAACTGCAGGGTGCCCGGCATGTGGACAACTGAAGAGACATAAACAGCCACAAGCCTGTTGCAAGTCAGGGTCATACAATTGTTTTTCAGACCAGCACCCCACACTGCTAGTGTTTGCCTTGTACGTACAAACTGCAGGCAAAATGAAAAATGCATCTTGATCTACCTAACTCTCCCAAGTCTAAAATAAGGGAGGAAATTCCTCCTTGTACTGCTGCAGTAAAAAAATACAGGCTGCAAAATTCAGAGAGTGTAATTTTTTACTATTCCTCTAATGTCTGTAAAGCATTCAGAAACTGTGGTGCTGAGCACGGTGAGAATGCCAATATTAAAAACAGCAAAGCTCTCACTTATTGCCACTATGAGCTATATGCCCTGTTTAAAGACGGGCTGTTAATCTTGGACACCAGCACAGTTACACCCATCTTCACACTGGAGCCGCCTTTTGTCTTTGCTGGAGATGTACCAACGTGTGCTTGGTTGGGCATCCAGTCCTGCAGCTCCAGGAGTCTTGCCTTTTTTTATTTCTTTCTTTTTTTTTTTTTTTTTAACTAGTGCTGAGACAGATGAAATCCTTTAATCAGGACATCCTAAGAGCTTAAGAAAGTTCAGCAGGGCAGCTCAGGTATTTAACACTAAAGCCTAAGGCAAATTTATACTGACTTTTAAGGCACTGAATACTCAGCTTCTGTGACTACTTCATCAATCTTCTACATGCAACTATTTTGCCTCATTTTTATAGTAATCAAAGAAATGAAGGGTGACTATTTGGTTAATTTTTAAGTGGTTTTTTCTTCTCTTGGCCTCACCTCCTGTGTTTTTCTTACCCCCTCCTTCCAATTCCTACTATTTTATTTTCTTTTTTTTTCCCTCAGTTGATCAATAGGTGTTTCTCTGAAATACCTGAGCCCTCATAATCACAGGCATGCACAGTCAGTTGATGAGAAGCACATCTCTACAGCTACAAAGTTTATTCCTCAGTTGTGTGGGTAACTGGTGTATCTGATTTGTGTGTATTAGAAAGGCTACTTCTCTCTGGGGCAGCAAGCCCTTTTAAAATACTTTAGGAAGGAAAATATTGGAATGTGCTTCAGGGGGGGGGTTGTATGTTTTTTTCTTGTTGAGTGGAAAGGCTGATTAGTTTTTCCTGTTGGACTCTTATGTAAGAAGCTGGTTTTGAAAAGTACCTGATGCGTTGCCTAGAGAGGGAGAGTTGGGTGCTCAGTGCCTTTCGAGAACCGATCATATTGCAGCAGCATAGAGAGCAATAAGCGAATAGCAGAGGTTCCTGAGACCCAGAAAAAAACCACTTTTCCTTAAATCGCAGGGCATCCCTCTTCTCTCCCCGCACCGCTGCCCGCAGCTTACGAGCCGCCTCCCCCCGAGGCTCCTGCCCAGCCGGCAGCCCCGTCAGCCCTCCCGCCTGCAGACGGCGGGTGACGCTTCAGCCTTTCGGAAAGCCCCTGAGCCGGGCGGTACAAAACTTCAGCCCTTTGGCGAGCCGCTGTGCCCCCTCCCCGGGCGCCGGGGCTGGGGCCGGGGCCGGGGCCGGGGCCGGGACCGGAGCCGGGGCCGGAGCGGGGCCGGAGCGGGGCCGGAGCAGCGTCTGTGTGTCGGTGTGGGAGGGGGCGGCGGGCGGTGCGCTCTCGGCGGCAGCCGCTGGGTGTCAGTGAGCCTCTGGTTTCCGTGCCGGCACCCGGCCGGGAAATGCAGAGCACGGCGGCAAAGCCTGCCCGCGGGATCGGTTTCAAAGCTTCCAGCGTGATTTAGAAAGGTTTGGTGGGGTTTTTTTTCGTTTGGTTTTTTTTGTTTTTTTTTTTAAGCGTTTTTTTTTTTATTATTCTTTCCCTTCTTCTTCTTCCCTCTATTGGAAAATATTTAGATTAGATTTACACTTAAGACGGCAACTCTGCAATGACAGCGAGGTTTTGAGCTTAAAAGAAAACCAAACAGACTCAGAAATGGTGATTGTAGTATTTAAAATGTTGTTTTGAAATGTAATTTAACTCCGGTCTGGTCAGATCCACAGGCTGATATTCTAATCCCAAGTGAAGCTTCTCGTTGATTTAAGAAGCTTCTCTTGGACTGTTTTCTGGACATAGAAGAAAAAACCCCAGAAAGTGGATAGCTTTTTCTTTCAAGAGTTGAAAGCAGCACTCGTTTGAGGTTTTAAGAAGATTTGAAGAACGGAGATTGATCTGCAAACATCAGAGAAGAAATCTGGTGACAAATATCAAAACCTCATAGAAAATTTTACCACTGAGAGATATGAGGGACTATCACCTTTCTGGGCTCACAAACCCACTCATTGCTTATTCACTTTTTTGGTTTTTTGTTTTGTTTTGTTTTGTTTTTGTTTGTTTGTTTGGTTTTTTTTTTTGTTGGGGAGAAGAAAAAAAAAAAAAGAAAAGAGCAACCCCAGACTTTGACCATGGGAAGTGTAGGATTAGGAATAAAATTCTACCTGCCTCTAAAAATCTCATTGAAAAAAAGATTAGACAAGTAAGGGAACTGCTTCATCATAATCCCTTGAAATGTGCTGAGCATCAGCTACCTGTAATACTACCTGATAATTACATGCAAAGACCTGGGTATCGAACACCTGACCTGATCTTCCTGTCACCTGGTGAATGTCAGCACATAACAGAATTTCCTTAGAGCAGTCACAGTGAGTTTTCACCACAAGCCCAGGTAAGGGAAGAGAAGCAGGGGAAAGAAGGGTAATCACTGTCAATGAGGGAAAGGGTTTGAGTGTCACTTTTCCCACTGAAAGCTCTTTGAGGTAACAGACCTGAAGCTCAAAAGCTTTTGAAGGGGCTGTTTGGAGGGAAAAACACATCCAGTTTTCAAATTGGATAAAGTTGAATCCCTGTATCTAATTCTGCAGATGTGTTCAAGTAGTGGATTTACTGGGAAGGGGTGAGTGGGACAGAAAAATTGATGACAAAAAAAGCATGGATTTTTCTTTTTGCCATCTTTGCTTCACATAATTATTATCTGAGCCCTAGTAATATATTAACAGTAGTATTTTATGCATATATCATCTCAAAAGATCCCAAGCAATTTACCATAGATTTTACATCTATAGGAAGTTATTTACCCACTGTGGAGATGCAGTTACCTTTGGAGTGAAGAGCAGCGGCTGTTTGAGTTCATACAGCCACAGTACCTGATAATTTAGCATGGGACATTTCAGTGTCCTGTGGAAATCACAGAGGAGAATTTAGAGAAGTAGGAAGTCATTTCATAACTGAGGAGGAATGTTGCAGGTAACACTGCTGCCCCAAGAAGTGGAAGAGCCTACAAAAGCAATCAGTTAAAACACTCTGCAACAATTAGAAACTCCTTATGTCATTTTCTCCCACTGAATTACAAAAATGTCTTCTGTAGCATTTATATTTTCCTTAGAGGCATTTTGTCCAAGTTCTGACTAGAGTCAAGTCTTCTGTAACTTGTGAGAGCTGTCAAGATCAGAGCCTCAGGTGGTACAGCTGCAGGCCATGTTTAATAGTTAATGCTGAACAATGTCATCGTATTTGTATCCTGTTATTCACACGCTATTGGAAATTTGTGATTTTTTGTTAAACACACTGTTGAAGATGGAAGTCTCAAGGAAGAGCTTCTGGTACTTACTGTACATTTAGCACCTGTGGAGAATATCTGGGTATAAACTTGATTTGTTGAATGCCCCAAGCAAGTGTTCTTCAGTTATTCAACTCTACTTGATGGGATTATAATTTGAACATCTGCTGTAGCTTTTATCTTGCCCAGAAATATGTATCTTGGATGCGATGGAGAGTACATGCTATGGATGCAAGACTGACTTTTCATTTAGGTTTACATGCATGATTCCTCTTGATTCAGCTGAAGCTGATTGTGCAGCTGAGAACTTCAGCTGTGGTGCCACTAACCACAAAATGCTTCCTTCTTGGTTGGTCTTCAGTTCTGCCTTCTAAGGTGTGAAGGGGTCAGTTTAAACTTCTGCTTTCAGAGCAATTTGTTCTTGCTGGGCTGATAATGCCATGGAGGGTGTTTGAAAAGCTTCTTTTTCTATTCTTCCTATTATGATAATAAAGAAGATTAGAAATGAGTAGTTGACCAATGGATATGCCATGTAAGCCTTGCTAAGGTAAGCAGAAGAAATGAGCAATCCCATCACTGAAGCAAAGGACTGCTGGAAAAACAAACCTGTTTTATTACTGGGTGGTGTTTAATGTCTGATGCCTGTGCTAGTGAATCTGGGCAAGTGTCATCACTGAGGCTATGCAGAGAGTCAGACTGACAGCGATAACATCTGCAGAGAGAAGAAGCACAGACAGAGGCAATGTGCGTAGAAGGAGAGGTGCAACGGGACAGATTGAAACCTGCTTTGGGCTAAGAATGAACACTTTTTCTGCTAACGGAATCATACCATCTAAGAAGAAAGATGATGGGAAGATATTCTCCCTTTCACGTGCATCAGTTGAATTGGCCACTTGGTAATTTACAGCTTCTATTGCAATATCCATTTTCCCCCTCTCCTTTCTAGAAGCCAGGGCCTTCTTTCCAAGAAGTGGTTCAGCACTGGAAAATGTGGATGATACAGGTGCTATGCTAATCAGATAGATGTTATTTTGGGGTGGGTGGGTAGGTACAAGCTGCCATTCAAAAGAACATGTGTATATGGATGGCAGGAACTGGCTGGCCACGAGTAGTTGCACCTGCATGCCTGGGAGATCAATATGATTGTAAATGCTCCTCTAGACCCGTGTAACAAGAGTCCCTGTCTCTCTCCCTTAGTAACCATGGGAGAGCACATTCACAAAAAGAGATATCCCATGCTTAGAGAAACAGAACCAAAAATCTGGAGGGAAAAGAAGGTGCCATTACCTTTACAAATAATGAGCAGAAGATTAGAAAAATGGGCACTCTTGAAGAGCCATGACTGAATTTCAAGTCCCTCTAAGTCTCAGAGAAGAGATTCACTTCTACTCTGAGCTGCATTTATGTTTTGTTACAGTTTCTGGTATCTCTGATTTTTCATGAACCCTAATCTTAACTCATTGGTTTTTCACCATATTTTTTTTTCCTTTTTTTTTTTTTTTTCCCACTTTTCCTTTCTTTTTCTCCTCATGGCTATTTCTTTGAAGGAGTCCCAGGGAGATCTATGTTACTAGCAGACTTGGAAATCGATTTTAAACATGACTTCCCAATTCATACCTCACATCAGTTTATTTATTTATTCACTTTTGCAGATCTAATTTTTTCCAGTTAAGAACTGTGTAAATAGCCCTAATGAGCCTTGAGGGCTCTCATTTGCTTAGAGAGATTAAAACAAGCTGGGAAGTCTCCAAGCACATGGGGCAGAAGGTACAAAACATACCTCTCCTAGAGCTGGTCAAATAATTCATCGCAAATCCTTTAGCTAATGTAATGAGACCTTCTGTGCTTTTTTTGTTTGGTTGTTTGTTTTTGGGGAATTTTTTATCTTTTATGATTGTATTTAAGTATTTTTTTGTAAGCAAAGTTAGTTCTACAGCTTGTTCAAAAGCTGGTCATTTTTGAGTATTTGCATTTTATAAGCTCTTCTATGTGATTGATCACTTAAGTCATAGTGTGTTGCCTTTTTTCACTGAACTTTATTTTGCTTATCTGCATATAAGCCATGAATATTCTTAATGATATGACAAATATATTTTGTTTCAGTGTGAATGATAAAAATGCCTCGCTGTTATTAGGATATCCACAAAAATTCACTTCCACTGGCATCCATGGTGTTAGTAACTGCTTGCAGAAAAAGGTTTACAAGTCTTGCCCACCTGAATGTTTACTGCTAAGGAAAGAGAGGGGCTGTATCTGTCAGGAAAGCAAATTCATGAATGTGGCAGCACACACAGCACATGTTTTGGAAGCTCTTTTGTTTTGCATGAAACTCATTTCTTTTTCTCTTGCTGTCCTGTTTGCTGTGCAGTGGATATTGCACGCAGGTTTTTTCTAATGACATCATGATCTGCTAGTCATTGCAGTTGTCCCATGGATCAAATGCTTTCTGAGTGTACGAGGTGGGATTACTTAATGTAAAAGCATATAGGGAAAACATCCTTGAGCTGTGTTTTCCAAACGAGATCTCTGTGTGTCTCTCGCAGAGAATGACTCTCTGTTCCACTTCCCCTGTATTATCTTACCTACACAGCTCCTTGGGAACTGCATGGCTGAGCAAGGATGCTTTGCTGCTTGAACAAAGCCCAGCATTGTCCAAGGGGCAGGCGCACAAAGCTGGACCTCGCCCCTGGAAGAGAGCAGAGTGACCCTGAACTCGAGCTCCCCCAAAAGCAAAATGCAGCGACGGCTTCTTTGGCCTAGGGTTTGTTCCACAGCACCTTTTGAAAGATGTTAACCTCCAATCACCACTGACATTATCACATGTGAAAACGGAGGCCGAACAAAGAAGTCAGAGCACAACTCCTGTGGCCGCATGGAAAAAAAATGAGAGTGAAATTGGTTTGTACTTTTTTAAACTTTTGGAAGACCTCAGCCCACGGGTGCTGGAGCAATTCTTTCTGTGTAGCCCTGGCTGACTATGCTCAGCATAACCCTGAAAGCTAACAAATGCTGACCTTGCCCGTAAAAGCAATACATTGTTTTTAAACATTAGTTTCCTATTCCTGACAGATAAGATGAAAAGTTAACAATGCGTTAAGGCTGTAAAATGTTGGCCAGAGTTTAGATTTCACCTCTGTTTAACTTTTTGTCAACAGATTGGCATTTTCCTCCCCATTCAGAACAGTTGGGTTTTGCTTTCAGCGCTGAGTAATAGCTCTTAGATGCTCTCTCACGCAGAGATTTGAGTTCAATATTAAAGCATTGATAACACTCTTATTATCAGAAAGACATGGCCTATGGGCTCAGAGGGAATCTAAAACAGCTCTTTCAGCGCAATAAAAGAATAGTTCTACATTATGTGACATGAAGTTCCCAGATATATTACTTAACCAGATCACGGCATGCTAGTAGATTCAGACCCATGCAGGCCTGCTAAGTCTTTCTGAAATGACTTCCTTTCAAGAAAACAGTGCCCCAGTGCAAGATAGCTTTGCTAACACACTGGGTATAAATTACTGCTCCTGCAAGTTAAACAGCATAGCCAATACTCCCTGGGAGAGGCTGTGTTGGTTCAGCGGGGTGACAGAATCATGCCGCTGGGACTTAAAGAGTTAACGATGTTAGCTGGGGGCTATGTTTCAGTCCCTGTACTTTGTGCTGTGCTCGAGTTAAATGCTGTTGAAACTAAGTTAAGGGCAGTGCTGAATATCAGTATATCCACTGAGCCAAGGAGATCCATTTATTTTTAATTGAATTAAATTGCTCACAAAATGAAAGTAGCATACTTTCATTAATATTTAATTACTTACAGTGTTAAACAATGATCACAAAGAAAACTTTGCTGGTGTCTTTTCCATCTCTGCATTTTTCTATTACTTTGTTGCATGAGGTGGTCCTGTTGGCCTTCCTGTGATTTGAATGTTAAAGGCTACTAAGGCTGAGTGATGCTGCTGTTTTTGGCTTGCTGGGGAGCAAACTTGAGCTTTGGTGCTGAAGTTGTTCTGGGGCTACAACCGACAAAGGGAGAGTGGGAGATCTGCAGCCAGACCAGAGAGAATGGCTCTTTCTTCACAAAAAAAAATGGGGCACCTTAACACTATCCTATAAGTCATGTGTAGAGACATCAGTGTCTTAGGGCAGGCAAATACTGCAAATTCATCATTTCAGTGTGCTCTGTGGTTGTTGGGGCTAAAAGGACAGGATTTTCCTTTCAATTCAAACCCAAAATTTAAGCACCATTTTGAAATCTGTGAAATTAAAAGCAGGCTCTGCTCACACATTGCCAAGGAACTGAGCTGCTGAGGGAGTTAGTTATGCCTAAAATCGGCTCCACAACTCAAATCTCATACTATGAATGTGGCCCATCATTTTTCTCAGTAAGGTAAACTGCATGTGTGTATATATTCTTCCACCTACTTGTATCAAGACCAGCTGAGTATTTATGCAAAAAGCTGAGGTATTGTGATCAGAGCAGAAATCACCATGGGTGGTGTAGAGCTGGCTGAATCAGGAAACTACTCTCTATGTTTCCTCTCTTGCAGAACAAGCAAATAGGAAAAAATATGATAGGCATTGAAGATACACATTTATTTTTGTGTATAATGTTCTTTTTAACATAATCCAGTTAAGACAGAAACGAACCTAGTCCTGCAGCCCAAGAGACTAAAGCTCCAGAGGTATGACTGGTCTAGTTGCTTGTAGTGGATTTGGGCTGGTTTATTGCTTTTGGCAATATTGGACGGATTGAACTGAGATTGAGTATGTATTTTATATGTTACTTTTAGTCAATACCAGCCCCTCCATATTTCACAGCATATCCTCGTGTCATTCATAGAATAGGTAATGCTATTAAACAGCAATTAACTACAGAAAGCAACCTTTAAGCGAAGATTATATGGTATTTTCTCCTCAAACATTGTCTGTAGCTTGAATGTTGCTAAAGAAATTGCTCTTCTCCTCATTGCCATGCTGACTACATCTGCTTGATTCAGAAGGCACTTACTACAGTAGGAAATGCCAGACCTGCTATTTCGGTGCCACCCTCGGATTGTGAATGTGGGCAGTGCATCTATTTTGTTAAGGCTTAGGTCCATCTGGATTCACACTTGCTTTCCAGGCAGCTCCGGGTCAGAGATCTTCCTAAGGTGTAATCTTTCCCTGTCTTGGAGGAAGGAAATGATAATTCCTTGGGGCTCCCATTGGAAAATGAAGAAATCATCAAGAGAAGGAAAAATGTCAATAAGACACTTCAAGCAGCACATTTCCAGGCAATCATGCTACTTTTAGTGTGTTAAAGTCAGTTGGCCTTTGGACAAATGCCTCATCATAACACCACCCGAGGTGTGTGATAATCGCCAAGAAATGCTCTACCTGTCATGTCTTATTGCTTAAATATTTATGCTTATGACATTTGATTCCTGCACTCTATATGTCATCAGAATGTTTCACTCGCAGTAGATATGTCATCACCCACCAGGAACAGCTGACACTAAGGATTAGAACACTTTCAAATTAAAAATCCCTAAACAAAGAAATGACATGCTAGTAATTGTCTAGGGTAGTATAAATCAAATATATGATGATATGAACTAATAGATTTATTACATTAAGCTGACCCAGCCATTTAATTTGATGATTCCTGTGCCTCACTTAACTCTGTAAGGAAAGCAGAGAAAGAATAGGACTTGTATCAATGGTACTTCTTTTTTTGATGAAGGTCATGGTGTGTTTCCTCTCAGTACCACCCTGTAAAGGCAATAAGGAAGAGTATGTGTTCTGTGGCAGAAATTGCTAGAAAGAACCAAGTGTGCAAAATGAAATCCCCCTGGCAAGTAGAAGGATGGTTTAAAACCGATCCCAGTTCTTCTAGTACAACATTGGGTGACCCTCAAAAGGAGATGGGCTTCTAATAGATAACATATTGTGAGCTACTTCATAGGGAGCAAAACTGAACTTCTCAGGTATAGGAGATGGTTCTCCTGCCCCTAGCCCACATTTTCCTGCTGCGGGCCAGGCGGAAAAGATACCTACCCTCCTGGTCTCCAGCTGTGTGCTGGGCAGCAATCCTGCCTCCAGGTGATGTCTAGAAACCTTGGCTGAACAGAGATGCAGCAGAGGTTCTCTAGAAGCTGGTCTTGGTCTCTGCCAAGGCAACTGTGCTGGGATGGGCACAGCCGTTCCACAAGTTAGGTATGGATCCATAGGCTGCCAGCTGGATCACCCTAGTGCCAGATGTTTTTAATTGGATTAAAAAGCTTTATGCTGATATTTTCTAATAAGCTACTGTATATGAGTGCTGTTGCCCTTCACTAAAAAGAGCCAAAGCTGGTCAGTTACGTGTTTGAAGGCAGGGCTGCTGCCAGCATCAGGACATTCTTTAGACCAAGTGTTAATGAAAAGTAAAGCATCCTCTCTCTCATTTGTGTCACCATTGTAATCACAACAACTAATTCCCTGGTTGCACCCATACATATTCGTTTGGGGTCTTTTTCTCTCTAGCACTCATCTAAATAATGACATGGACACAAGTGGTACAAAAGTGTAAGCTCATGCTACACTGTAAAAAAACCAAATTGAAACACACACATGAATGAATTGCCATCTTAACTGTACTCCCCTCCCATTTCTATTCCAGTTAAAATACAATTATTAATCAAAACATTAATTGCTATTAAAAGATAAAAACAAATAGGCGTAATATTTTGCCACTTGGAGAATATTATCCGCTAATGGCTATAGACTCGTTTCTGGTGTTCTTCAAGCAAAATTCCCCTCTCCAAACTGTGTGGTGGAACTTGTCCTAAGACAATGTGCTCTGACTACATAGGTATAATGACCTTTGATATTAATGGGGGAATCCAGAACACTGGATTTGCTCTATGGCCCTAAGTGAAGGATTCTTCCTTTTGTGTCAGAGTAACGCGTATCAGCACTTTCACTCATGGATTCTGTACATCTCCCTCAAACCAGCCCAAATAAAGCAAGCACCATGTGATCTGTCCTGGCACTTGCTCAGCAGGGTGGCATTGAACAGCTATATATATCTGGCACAATGTGGCTTACACACTGCATGTGGATTTGAACGTACTAGACGGCTCACCCAGAGTGTCCCTGCACACGCACAAAAGACGGTCAGTTGTCCAGGGCCGCTAGTGATCGTGGGAGCAATTGCCTTCTGAATCTGCCACCGTGCATGTGTCATTCCCGCTTATAAAGTTATCAAATGTTATGCCCTTCTCTTTAATAAAGGGGTTATCTGAGGGGAGGGAGAGGACGTTGTTTTGGCTGGAATTTCACAAGGCACAGGTGGTACAACCAGCTGCAAGATCTTTAGTTCTTGTTGGCTGTACACCAGCTCTTGGTCTTTTCATAGTTCTTTCACTGGTAGTGAAGGAGGAGGAGTGGCAGGAAGGGACAGTGGGCCCTTGATGATGTTGTTCAGCATCAGCAGCTGTCTCAGGTTGGCATTAGACTCTGGAACAGTTCCTCAGGAGGTGTTTATGCTGAACCGTTCCCTGGTGACACTGGACGCAATAGCAGAAATGGTAATGCAGCAAAACGTTTATTGAAAAGAATCCATGCAAAAGTCAGCCCCATACCTAAATTTCCCTGTGTAAACCCATCTTTTGCTTTGTAAGCTACCTGGGGTTGTACAACAAACAGACAAAACGTATCCCTCCATAGAAAAGGACATATTCTTCCACTATTGCTCCCCCCGAGTGCTGTCAGAATGGATACAGCACCCAAGCATATGCCTCTAATTAACCAATTATTTCTGAGGCTGCTCTGAGTGAAAATTAGTGGAGATAAGGAAACAGCTCTAGGGTTTACACAAGATGGCAGAGAGGCAAAACCCAAATAATGTTTGGATATGGAATTAGAGAGAAAGAAAATTGTTACAAGTAGGCAAGACAGCTTGGGGAGAAAAAGATTTTGGCAAAGAATTAAGACAAAGCTGCATAAAGCTGGGAGTTTCCTGGATGGTGCAAGAATTTTATGGGGAAATAAGACTAAAAACTTGAATGTAAACGGCACTGGGACTATTCTTTCAGACTGCTGTATTCTAACCTACTTCATCTTTCAAATGCCTGTGGAGATCACAGAAGCTTGACTTTGATGGCAAAATATCCTGAGAAGTTGTTTGTATTGGAAACCTTGTTTGATTTCTCACTCTGTTAGTGTGTACATGTATATTCTCTCAGAGGGCTCCTTGGAAAATTTCCTTTGAACTTCCATTACACATTTTGACCATAGAAGTATGAATTGTAAGGGACCCCTGGAGGTCATCTAGTTCAGCATTCTGCTCAGTGCACAGCTATTACTAACTGGCCAGATAATGTCAGCTCTGTTTTTTTTCTCAATGAGTCTTGAAAGCCTCCACAGACAGAGATATCAGCTCTCAGGTAAACCGTTCTTGCACCACTTCTCTAGTGAGTAACTTTTCCCTAATATATATTCTGAATCTCCTGAGCCACAGCTCAGGGGTATTGGTCCTTGTTCTACTGTGTGCCACTATCAAAAAAGCAGATCAGTTGTCTTTCTGACTTCCCTTCAAATACTGACTAGAGACCTCTCTTCTCAGCCTCCTCTTCACCTTCTTAAAAGAGCCCAGTTGCTTCAATCTTTCCTCAACATTCATGTGCTTTAGCCCTAATGGCCTTGGCAACCTTCTTCTGGGACCTCTCCAGTTTGTCAATATCCTCTTTGACTTCCATGGTTTCAAAACCAAAGGTGGTATTCCAGATGGAGCTGAATAGAGGAGGATGAACACTGCCCTTGGTCTACCGGTTGTGCCCTTAACATAGTGCAGTATGGGCTTTCCTTTATTCTCCCTTGAAAAGGGGTAGTTCCTAACTGGATGATGCTCTGACTGGTGGTATGTGGTCTTCTTGTCATGGCCACGCTGGAGAAGACCACCAGATGTGAGACACAGAACTAACAACAGGTTTGGGGAAGGCAGTTTAGAATATCTCAGTCCAGTTTTCTGAAGTGAGGGAGGCGCTTGGATAAGTTGTGCCACAAGCAAGCAAAATACGAGTGTCTGCTAATGAAGTGAAACATGCCCCAGTCACCTACACGCATCAGAAAATGTTGCCCCAAGTTCTCCTCAATCAGCTTTCCTTTTTCTCCTCTTATGTGCCTAGTGTGTTGTAGAAAACAGTATAAGAGCATTTATTCAAATCCAGCAAAAATCAAGTGCCCCTTTCTCCACTAAGACAGGTTTAGATTTGTAGCCTGCAAACTGATACAGAAAGCCTTGCTTCTCTACACAGGAAAAGCCCATCTCTGGGAGCATTTAATATACAGAACATGTGAATAAAAAGAGGGGATGTAACATTTGTGAGATCCAGAAGCTTGTGACAGCCACTCGGAGAACGAAACACATGTATTATGACAAAATCACAAACTGCTGGCTTGGCAGATTCCCTGGGAACAGGCGGGGAAGGTGATAGCTGCTCGAAAGTCAGAGAAAGGATCAATATTGAATAAATCAAAACAAATATGTGATAGGTTCTGAGAATTATATAAAAATTAAATACCAGGGAATTTGAGGCGTGAGAATATCCAATTACTGAGCTAGTGCTGCAGTCACTGTCATACTGAGAAAGGGGGGAGGGTAGAATGAAATTACTGAAGGGGTAATAGCTGGTAGTAATCATAACGTTTACACAGACAGCCTGTCTCAATATACTTAGTGCAGGAAGATACATACCACTGCTTGTATTTTATGGATGGAGGACTTGGGCCATAGGCCATAGGTCTCTTATTCCTCCTGGTCCTTCACTGGAGCTCACTGCCTGTTCCCCTTTCCCTCTTCTATCCATGCCACTCCCAGCATTTCACTTGTGCTTCATGCAAGCCTGGATTTGAGTTTATTGGCGGTGTGGCAGTGCCCAGCAAAGGAAATGGCTCCTTAGTTATAGAGGGACAGGCTTCTTTGTGGAGAGAATATTCAAACCTAACGCAATGCAAGAGGAGTAAGGCCTCTGATACTGGTGGAAGGTCAGGATTTTTCCTGCTTAACAGCACTTTCCATTTAGAAAACACCTCTTTACTACGCATTTTTCTTCCAAATCTGCCTGCTTGCATTAATTTTGTGCATTCTCAGGTGTTTTCCTTGTCTTTTAAATTTTGTTTCCCTTTCACTTTAAATTAAAGCACTGAGTTGGAAGAAGTCATTACCACAAGCTTAGTGGTGTATGGCCTTTGTGCTGGCTATCCACATGGAGGGAATTTCACCCTAGGAAGTTTCCCACTGGAGACAGGCTGAGCTTCCAGGGATGAATTTCCTGGAGCTAACAACCTCTTCTTTCCTTGTTCTGAAGCTAGATCAGGACACTGAAGACAATAACTGTGGCAGTATTTTTTTAGCATTTTTATTTGTCTCATGACTGTGTTTAGTGAGCTAGCTGCCATACAACTATAGATAGAGTATTGCTGCTCCAGGGAGTCTCAAATTGCAACTCCATACCTACATTTCCTGTCACCTTTCAGTGCTGTGACTTATTTACATGAGAAATGTGTGATCATAAGACTGATTTTAGAAAATGTTATCTGTAATAAAGAATTGAATCCCATATCTTTCCAAACTTTCTTCACTGACGTTTTTCTTCTTCATTTTTTGTCTTAGAAACAAGACATGCTGAGTGGTATAGGTTGATTTATGTTCCTTTAATGTAAGAAATATCAGACAACCTCGCGGAATGTATGGATTTTCTTTTATCCTTAATGGAGCACATAATATGTTAGCAAAATGAACATATACCATCCTCAACCTACTGAATTTCTCTCATATTTTTCAAATAACTTTACCTTGCTCTTTCTGTAGTATATTGAAATAACATCCTGCCTTGGTTTATTTGTAAGGCTATCCATGCTATTATATTACTGCAAATTCTATAGATAGAGATGAGGAGAAAGTGAAGGAATTGAAGGAATGGATGCGAGAGTAATGTTTATGAAGTGCACTGAGCTTTCAATGAAAGATGCTGTAAAACTGCAAAGCTCTATTTTTATTGTTATTATTACTTTATTACAGGTGGTTACCACACAGGTCTAAGACTGGATGAATTAAAGTCAAATAAAAGCAAAGACTGATTTCAGCTATTCCTTACTTAATCTTATGAACAGTCAATTGATATCTTAATATATATTGCTGCTGTTTCTGGCCAGGAAGTCATGGGGGGAGATAAGGTATTATTGGTTTTATTTGCTATATGTCTTACATAGAGGCCAAATCCAGCTTCCCTTTTGTGTGGAAAAATCTTGACATTTAGCTGGGGTCCTCTCATCTCAAAGCTTGAATTTGGTGTTGAAATGCGTCAATATATGAAAATTTGGGGCTTGGATATAGAAAAAAAAAAAGAGGCGTTTTATCTTAACATTAAGTAGGCAGGGAACTGCCCTTTGTTTTCAAGTGGAATCTACCTAAATATTTTTTCCAGGTGGGGAATAATGTGGACCTTGTTTTCTACACTAAAGTGGTGTATGGGGTAGCTCTGATTGCTGCTGATCTTGGAGGAAGTTACATGGGCAAGGGCTTATAAATGTAACTTGCTGCTACTATAAGCAGACTGAAACCTCACTCAGTATGAATTGCTGTAACACTACTAATATCATAGTCTCTTCTGCTGACCTTAGCCTCTCAGTCCAGAGCACCAAAAATCTCAGAAACCATACCCTCAACACCTGCAACAGAAGCAAAATAAACCCCACAACTGTCATCACTGTTAGTCACATCAGCTGAACAATTGATTTAAAAGTACTACAAGACATTTGGGTATCTGCTAAGTGATATGAACATGTTCTCTAATGTGTCTTTCTCTGGGTGTCCAGAGTATGATATTGCTACTTTTTATACTCTCTAGAGCTGTTAACAACTGTTCACCCAGGGGCTCCCCATTTCTTTACTTGCAGAGAACCCTCTAGACTTGTAAACATCTAGAAGTGTACTGCTCCTTGATGCAGTCCTTTGACCTTAGGCTTATTTCTCCACTTACTATCACAATATACTACTGCACTACACTGGTGTAAATCTGCTTTTAGACTGTGCCTGTGCCTCGCAGGGATGGATGGCTACATCCTCAGAGGAAAGCAGCAGAGAGCATCTCAGTACATCCTTCTGCAGGTAACAAAACCGAACGATTGTTAAATAGTAAAAGACTCAATCAATAATGGGAGAGCAAGGCTTCATCATTACAATTTTAAGTTTGAAAAAGAATTTTAGTTAATTAAAAGTGAAGAGGAAAACAAAACCAAAAAAACCAGCCAGAAAAATTCTTGTTGATTTAGCATGTGTTCCTCACCTTCATGGTCCCCACTCTGTATCCAAGGAGGAGAGCCGCTCTTCATGCTTAGCCTGGTGAGCTCTCTGATCCACATCTGAGAAAGCCAGTCTGTGGTAGCTGCTGGACTTTCCTGTCCTCCTCTTCTTCCTCCTCATGCTGTATCCCCCCAAGGCCTGAGTCATGCTGGGGCCAGCAATGACTGTCAGGAGAAGGAACCCCTCCTTCTGTTGTCAAGCAGAGGATGTTTGGGACTGCAGCCCCAAAGTCCTGTCCTCTCCTGTGCTCGTTGTGGGATGGTGCAGATTTGGGGGATGTTGAAGGCAGAGGTTTGGCCCCTTTTTCATGGCCCATCCAGTGAAGCTTATGGGGTCTCACAGAACCTGAAAGTTTGGTCCTAAAGGCTGGTGGAAGGAGGCCAGGGTTTGGTTCTGTGCTTTGCAAGAGTTGCTCCAGCTGAGTCAAGCAATTTTGTGTTTCTTGCAGAATTCAGCTGCTGCAATGGACATTTATGAGTGTGTTAAGGCCTTTACAACACAGAACTAAAGCTTGAAATGGAGATCAGTAGGTGTACCCCAAATACCATATGCTTGGCCATAAGTTATATCAGATCAGAAAGCTGCCCTCTTCTCTCCCTGAGCCCTCTATGTGTCACTTGTATTTTTGCGTGTGAAAAAATATCCGTACCCTAACTTTCTTTCACATCCCTTTCATAACAAACCCACTTGAATCGAACTGTTTCCACAACAAAATCCCAACTAGGAACAACGGGGCAAAAAAAAATACCACCCACCCTCTCCCCTCCAAACCATTATCTTTTGCCATGAACTAAAAACCAGCAGCTTCTCTTGATTTCATTTTTGGTAATAACAACAACAGAAATTTGCATCTGGGCTGACAATGTGTATAGCGAGTGTTAGCCCAGTGTGATTTGAAATTGGCAAGTTAGATCAACCCTTTGGAAAACCAGGATTTACAAGGGAAATGCTGACAAACGCTTAACTACAGTGCCACTTACTCTATACTATGTAACACATAAAACAATGAAATGGAGCATAAGTCTATCCTAATTATTGAAAATATTTTGGGTCTGCCTTGTGCTAAAACACTCTTTTTCATCTTGCATTTCAGAAAATTTTTTGCTCTCCCAAAGCAAATTTTGTTCTAAGCCACCTATCTTTAAAAACGTGCTGCTAATCACCATCAAAAAAGCAGCATACTGTGTGTGATTTTTGGAAGGCTATGTATAATAAGAAGAATTTCAAGGCTGTGTGGACTTGCATGACACCATATTATTGCATGAGCAAAAAACCAATACTGAACGGTAATAACCGTTTGTCAGAGGAGTCACAGAGGATTATATTATAACCCTTTGTGTGTGTGTGTGTTTGTGTGTACCCTATATAAAGCAATCAGGCACCCTCCAATTTCCAAACACCTGATAATGTTAAAGTTTATTTTATCACAGCCAAGGTTATATTTTCTTTCAACTCCATAGTGACCCTAGAAGGAAGAGGAATAATGGATCGGGAACCTATTATAGCTATTCTGTGTTAAACAGCCAAGTAAAGGGCAAATATAGTTCTGTAGTGGAATCAATCACTGAACCCATCAGTGAGAATGACCCTCCTGGCCCCCACCTTCTTCCCTGTGCCTAAGAATTTGCCATATTCAATCTTTAGGCTCTGAACCCAAATGCCCTTTGAAAGTGAATTTATGATCACTTCATCACACTGTCTATTAGCTCACTTTCTAACAAATAGGATTGAGAAATATATGGCAGGAACTGCAACGGCACATTTCCAACTAATGGTTAAAATGTCAGGGCGATAATGTACAAGTGCGTCTGCCCTCAAACACAAAATCAAACGCAGCTTTACAAGCGCTGTCGCCATTCCACTTTAGTTAAAGACTTGCAAGCTTCCTTCTTCCCCTTTGCAGGGCTGCAGTTTGGAAGCTGCTGCGTCTCATCAGGGCTCGGTTTGCCAGTGCTGTACTGTACTTCATTAGGCAGCTCTATTTAATGGTTTCAACAAAAGCCATCATTTTAGCCCAACTGCCTTGACTAAATTAAAATTTCCAATCTCTGTTTTAGTGTTCTGCAACTGATGTATACATAAGCAAAACTGGTCAACATCTGCCAGGGGGTTGGCCAAAAGTTCTGTAAAGATGTACTTCACATTTCTGAAGCATGTGCAAAGTAACAACGTACTTATCCTCCTGAGGGCTCTCATGATTTTACTTCACCATTTGTTCAGACACACTTTAGCAGCATATAAGCCATACAGTTGATTCTCCCCTTGGTTGCAGTTTTATCTGTAGTGTCATTTTGAGTAATTGGGGTATGGTAGCTGATCAACTTTCAGGTTTCTCATTGGCAGAAAGGGACTGTATTGGCACCAAGAAAGAATATGATGGGTCCTCTCGGTGCCTGAGCAAGTGTCCCTCTTTTGCACTTGGCTACCCAAGGCCATTAGAAAATAAGCTTAATAAAGCAACTCAGTGTATACATCTTAACTATTCCCAGCCAAGGGGATGCAGCTATAGAAGAAATATTTTAAACCAATATGAAAGATGGTAAATGTACATATTTAGCCAGTGATCTGTGAAAGTTTTTGAATTAGTTTTTAAAGCTTTGTTAAGACCAGAACGCACAGATGTTGAAAACAAGTTCAGATGTAGCGACAGATGGTATTTGATTATGAAGCAGACTGTTCATATAATACAAAGATGCTGCTTCTGCCATACACAAGTAACTGCAGAGTGCAGTAGAAATTTTGGAAGGCAGAGCAGTTCAAGAGGTTCTTTGTGTGGCAATAACTTTCACGTTTTTCCAGCAGTGCTAGAATTGGGATAATTTTCTTTCTTTTGCAGTCAAAACCCTCACTGCTCCCCCCTTCACATCACCCCCCTGCTATTTTCTCCCTGGCTGTATAGCTATCTTGCACTTTTTTGATCCTCTTTTCAGGTCATTTGAAATCAGATTAAGGATAAATACACTTCATTTATATTTATGGTAGAATAAAATTCCTTAAGGTTAATAATAACAATAATAATAATAATTATATATTACTGATATATCTATTAAAAAAAAAAAAAAAAGAGAGAAGAGTACCACATTTGGGACAAATACTGAATTTTTCAAGTGATATCCAGAATCACAGGGCAGTTGGACAGGTCTTTTGCTGGGGATGACATATATGCCTATTTGCTGGGGCTGCTGCACCATTTACCTTGTCCAAACCACAGTCACCGTCCCTTCTACTTCCCTCCTCCAAAGAGACATGAGAATGGTGCTGAAATTTGGGAATACCATGAGGGAGCCACGCGAAGGGCAGGGCTGCCCACCTCTGGGCACCAGCTTCACCCTGCTGCTGAGAAAGTTTCTGGCTGTGGAGGGGGGTCCAGACCCTTGCTGCCACTGCTGTCCTCTGGCACCCCTTGGGACCCTCTTGGCCCATGGGCAGCAAACCCCAGAGTAAGGAGCAGCTTATGTGTGGTCTTGGGCGGTGCCCATCCACCGGGCCTTTTGCACAGGGTCGTTCCTGGCAGAGCCAGGTTTCCCCCCTTGCCTGCTCTTTTCCCAGCGTGGACCCTGACAGCAGCTGGGATGGTCACCCTGTGTCACCCTGGGCCACAGCCCGCAGCCACCCGTGGCCTCTGTGCAGGTCTACTGAATTCTCTGGAAATTTCTGGAAGGGTGGAAACACTGTTTAAGCAGCAGGCCCTTCCCGACGGTGCGCACCAGCAAAGAAGAGGGAGCGACCTGGCTGGTGGGCAGGGGGAAATCCTCACCACGGATGGGCTTTTCCAGTCTCTCTGTGGTTCCCCCCAGGTTCTGCGAAAGCAAATAGCCGGGTGAACGCTATCTTAAAATATTGGCTCCGGTCGCTCGCAAGGATGCAAAAGAATGCCAGAAAGCAAGGTTTCTGCTCGGAAATAAAACGGGAACGGCGGCAGCGTGTTGATTGCACAACATAAACCCGGGGGGGATTTGCGAGGGCTGCGCAGGAAGCCCTTGCTCAGGCTGTTAACGAGTAACGGCGAGCATTAATGAGTAACGTAGAGGGCTGGCAGTGGCCCTGGGGAGGAGGTGCCGCGGTCCCTCGTCTCCGTTTCACTGTCTATAAAATGGGGACTCGCAGCCGGCAGCGTGAAAAGCTTTGAGCTCAGCCTTTTGAAAGGGCTCGAGGTTTTTCCCCTCTGGCGCTCAGCGCGCGGTGAAGATCCCCGTCTGAGCTCCAGGTTTCACCAGAAGCTGGGCAGTCGCAACGCGTAGGTTCGTGTAAGAAAGCGGTGAATTTCAGTTTATATTTTGCAGCTTCTAAACACGCGTATTTTCTCGGGAAAGATTTGAAGTACACCCCTTAACCCAAAAGCCCTTATACTTCTAGGCTGTTTGCAATCTAAGGCAAGCTCAGGGCGCACGTTTTTCAAATAGGCTTTTAAAGCAGCATAAACTTCAGCCTCGCAGGCTGTGTGAGATCCACCCCTAACTGTTCTGCAGCTTCCTTAAACATGCCAACTATCACCATGCATGAGGGGCAGGTAAGTCTCCAGTCTGAACGGCCGCTCTTCAGCCCAACTTAGGCAGCCGTGCAGTCCCTGGGATGGGTCTGTTGTCAGAGCTTTGTGACGATTACTGAGAAACTCTAAAAATAATATAAAAAAAATTAATAATCGGGAGTGCCTCCACTTCAGAGAAATCTGTGCTCAGTGTTTTGACTGGAGCATCATCTCTTCCTTTAAAAGCTCTGACCAAATTATTGAGCTGATAAGCGATTCCCTTTGGTTTTACATGTGCTGGCATGAATTATCCTTGAGTGCTGCATATTAGGGTTGTTTTGTACTAAAAGGTGTTAAACACTTGTAATAAATATTTTTCCTTATTTCCCCTAGGACACAGTTCCATCTCTGGTTGGTGAAGCATAAAAAAGAGCTGTCATGCCCAGTTTTAATAGGCAATAGGATTTCAAGCCCCCAGAGTTGTTTCACAGTCTGGCAGTGGCCATAATGAAACTGGCCACTGTTGCCACAAGACTTTTTCCTCTCATGCGTTCTCCCCTGTTACCTCCCACAGCTGCTTGACTGGCAGGTTTCTTGCAAACTGCAAATATATTTACATTGGAGCCAGTAGTATTTCTTTAGCTATCTGTGCCATCTTTCTCTCTTTTTTTTTTTTTTTTCCCTTTCCTTTGCCGTACTACAGACTCAACCTTAAGTCTAATTTTAAAGAACAAAATTAAACTGTGCATGCAATTAACTGCCTTTGAGCATGAACAGCAGTTCATTTTCATGTGTTTTGTTGTGAAGCAAATAGCTTGTTTGTTTGTTTGTTTTTTCACGCTGATCCCCAAATAAATGGGAAAGTACCACTATTCACTCGCTTAGGATTTATTTATGAAAACGCAACCACAGCCACCCAGACTCTGGGCAGAGAGAGGTGTGGGGGGGTCCTCTCTCTGCACGAGAGTCAGTGTCTCACTCTGCTCTGCAGCTCTGGAAAGAGCCAGGCTAACCTAAGCCAACAAGAATTCATTTCAGTGTCTATAAAAATTTACTATGTAAATAAAAGATACCTCTTTCAGTAACAGGTATGTTAGTGATACTTATAAGCTGTACACAAAAATGAGTATTGTAGCAAATGATGGATTTTCTGCACCCATCAATCGATCAGGCTTTAATAGGCAGCTTCTCCAAATGCCCCTGCCTGCTGAAAAGCTGGAAGAGCAGGCAGGCCTTGCAATATGCCCGGAGGGTCAGAGACTTGGACCACGCAGGGAAACAACCCTCCCACTCCCCACCCCTTTTTCTCTAGCAGCTCTGCCACAGGAGCCCTCCATCCCCATTCAACAATAAGCTTTAGCGAAGATTTAATTTATTTTCCGTATTGCCTTCTTAAAATGTGCCATATTTTAAAACTAAATCAGATTTGTCTGTTTGGGGAAACACTGTAACCCATTGCAAAGAGTGACGGACTTGTTTGCTGTTATTTCCTAAACGCAGTCAGTCATATGCTGCAACTCACCCATCAGTTCCCTTTCCCTCCTAACAAAGAGGGAAGACTGGATCAGAAGGGATCATCTCCATAGAAATTGTGTTGGCACAACCTAGAGTGGGCATAAATAAGGGTACAGACCAAGAAAATGAGAGCGATTAACTCTTTCAGGCTTCTGAACCACAAAATGCAGTCTCCTACATTCAGCTTCTCAGTAATGTGACGTGTAAAAGACCCCAGTTCCTAGTGCTAGTACCAGTGACATAAAATTGCTCTATTTGCCTTGGTCAGGGACAATTCATGTCTTCCTTATGATTTTTAAGCTAGAACATAGTATCTTCCTTATTGTAAAAATTCCAGGTATTAGGGGAACTGAGGATTTCCAAGCACAGATGGCCAGATCTGCAGAATTTGGATCATTTCAGGATGCTTGAAGCCTGGGAAAGTTGATTTGGCCCTCTACAATGACAGGGACTACTTGCCAAGTTCCAGTCTAGCTCTGAACTGCAGTATTCTGAGATGCCAATAGCTAGAATTTCTTATTTAGAGATCTGTGTGCTTTCCACTACAGGGTAAAATGGCAAATAGCATCTTGTATTTCATAGAACTGGTATATTTGAGAGAAAAACTGGTGAGAGGACAGAGTGAGCCAGCAATTACCCATGCAGCACATATCCTTTGGGCCATTAACTGGGCACCTGAGGATGACCTCCCTCTCCTTCATCTTGTTAAGTCTTGATAGCTAACACTAAAATGAGCCCTCCCATGTAATCTGTAGCTGCCTTTGCAAGGCTTTGCTGGGACGTGCTTAACCAGCTGCCTGGTTTTAGTCTCCTCACCCTCTTACTGGCTTCCCTCTGACAAGGAAGGCATTTTCATGGTTTCCTGGCAGCTCCCTCCTGGGATGCCTGTGCTTGCTCTGAGCGGAGATTGGCAGAGGACCTCCTCAAGGCTGGAGGCTTTCTGGAGTGGATGAGCCAGGGACCTTGACATGCTCATTTCAGACACTGCAGTCTGCTCCGCTCACCATGCAACCTCCTGTATACATGGAGTGTATAGTAAGTGCTGTGGGGCAGCCAGTTCCTTAAGAAATTGCCTGAATGTCAGGTATTTTGACCTGAAAATGCTTTTAGTCTGTTGTACTGGTAATGTGGATAGGCATGGACTTGGAAAGGCTATTTCTTTGCAGTAAAAACAGAGATCTTGCACCTAAATGACTATTAGTTACATAGATGCAACATCATGACCTTTCATAGACCTCCTTTACACCTGGTGTTGATACGTCCCAGCAAATGCAACTGCAGGTGGAGTTTTGATTGCTGTTGCAAACACAAAGTGTTTGGTTGTTATAGTGTACCTAAAACTGGATTCAGGCCCCAGCTCAGCTCTGGAGTGTCTTGAGACTGAATCAGGGAAGATTCTGAAAATAAATCAACCTCAGATGAAAACATATTTGTAGCATGCTCCTTCTTCAAAATCAGAAAATTCTTGCATGATACAAATAAACTACCATCTTACTGCCATCTGCACCAATTCTAAGCTAAAAAGAGACCATTCATATCTGAAATGCAGACATTAATGTAAATCAAAGGTTCAGTCAAACCCAGAATTTTAAGATTCATATGAAACAGCAGAAATAGCAAAGGACTAGAGAAAAACAATGAACAAGTGAGACTTGCATTTTGAGGAAAAGTGTAAGACCAGATTAGTTATGTATAATGCTCGTGATTATACAGTTTGAAAAGGAAGTGATCCAAGAAAGAGTGATAGATTATAATAACAAGAACAGAGAACGGTATCTGGACACTACCATTAACAAGGGCAAATTGGTAACAGGAACAAATGTGAACCCCACCAAAACAAGCATTATTCTTCATTCACCCGACTTGTGGAACTCCCTGTTGCAGGACACCAGCATGTCAGGTATACGCGGGAAATGAGTAAACATCATAAATAAAAGCACTTTCTAGCTCGCGTTGGCTACATTTAATTTAAAGGACTGTCTGTGCCTCAGACATAGCACGTCTCTTGCAGGGAGTTATTCCTTGTCTGATAGACTATTGCAAAATAGCATTCATTATCTTAACCAGCACTGGAGGTAGGACACTGGATTAGATAAATCATTATATCCATTTTGCAAGAGGGCTGGCAGTTTCATTAATAAATAATTTGAACTAAGGGGAGAAGAAAACCTTCAGAGGACTACAGTGTTAGGCACAGCCTGGCTGCAGCAGAGAGGTTCAGTGGTCCACTTCTTGACACAGGGCAACATAAACTTTTGGAAATAAATATAAACAATGGCAATGAGCTTGTAATTTATATTTTATTTTGCACAAGCTTGCATATATACTGCACATACATTCAGTTTAGAGAAGATGGAAGGCACACAAGGCAATTGAACTACTGTATCCTTTAAGTGGTACAAAGCAAAAAGGTAAAAGTCTGGAGAGTATACAAAAGCTTTAAACACACAAAATAAAATCCACCCCCACCCCCCCCCAAACATTTTTCCTGTGTTTATCTTAAATTTAGTAGCTGCCAAGCTAGAATTGTAACTTTTTTTCAATCAATTGTCTACTGCACCTTTTTTTCCAAACGGACAGGGGAGTCTTATTGTTTTATCTTGTCATCAATTAATATTACAGTACATCCTTGGTAATACAAAATTGTACACCTTCATCAAATAAATTAGGATAAATTAAACCAATAAATTATGCAAAGTCTTCAGAACAATAGACAACAACAAAAAAATCCACAGTTGAAATTGCCTCTAGCTAAAAAATAAAATAAAAAAAAAATCAAAAATTGACTTTATCAGTTCAGTTATTGTACTATCTTCAAATTAAAGGGTCTTTATTACAAAAAAAGAGCTTAATAATGCTATTTACAACATATTGCTAAATAATATAAAGGCAGTGTTTTGTCACTTTTGTAACTATATACATATGAGTAATGGCTGGGACAATATCAGTTTAAACCTTAACCTTTGACTCTTCTGGGCAGCGTTAAAATCAACCTAAAGAGGCTTTTCTTTTCTTTTTTTTTTTTTTCCTTCTTTTTTAGTTTCTGACTCTTACATGTTATATGGTAATAAGATGGTTATTGTGTTTGTCTAAAATCTCACTCAAGTGGTACAATTAATGCAGAAAGGATGGATTTCGGAGAAAAATGTAAGCTCGCTGTTTCTTCTAGATTTGTTTCTACATATCCCAGTATATTTGTGCATTTGGAAGGTGGCCGCTTCGGGAGAGAGGTGACTGTGGCTCAGATGAAAAGACTAAATAAAGTCGTAGTGCCACCACCTTTCCTACACTAAAAAGGATATTCCTAAGAAGATACAAAGGTTAAATACCAGTTTTCATCCCAGCTCTAAATATGAGCATTTTTAGCTTCAGTTTATAGATGGTTTACAACCAACAGTTCTACAGAAAACAAAATTGCATTTCCTTCAACAGAACATTTAAGTGCAATACAGTAACTGCTTACTCATATAAACCAGTTACATTCCTTAAGGGGAGCTTTTTGAAAACAATGCGTATTGGAATTTTCAAACACATAGTTGGTACCAGAAGGAAACATTTGCACTATTAACACCAATGATTGCTATATAATACACATGGCAAATATAGTTTTTGCTTTCACTTCTCATGTACAGTGCTCATTTTGGGGGTTTTGTAAACCACTTTCCATTTTTAATATATATATATATCTTTCTGTATATATATATATGTATAATCTTTCAATGCTGCTGGTGAAAATCCTATCTTTAAAGCCACAAAATCTTCACCTTTATTTCTTAATTAATATTAACCTGTGGAAAAAAACATTTTTCTATTAACTGACTTCATATACATAGAAAAAAATTCTGCAATTTTACAGAAACTGTATTACCCATTCCCTTGACATCTGATGAAAGAGACTTAACTTTTAAAAGTAGAGAGCTGGATTTTCAAGAATGCTTTCAACTATCTATACAGTTACTGTAGTGTTTCTTATAAATTCAACAGATGTTTTCAGAATGTAGTCATTAAAATCTTATGTCTTTATGCAAGAACAGACGTAAGGTTGAATATTTACATTGCTTTATAAAAGTTCCCCTCGATTTTCAATGTTCACCCACATACCTGGTACAGTAACAAAGATTCTGCAAACTTAAAACACTTTAATTAAATAATACTCAGAGGCACAAAGCAAACCTCAGGAATACATGGGTGAACACTTTCTTAAATAATTACTACATTCTAACATCTTCCACATGTTTACCATTAAATGTGAAACGTTCCCATTAAACAACCAGAGATACAGTAAGAATTAAATGTTTTGTAGTTTCAAATAGAACATTCTTTTCACAAAACATAACAAATGTCTAAAATAGGTTCTTAATCTAGATAGGAAAAAGGTAAGCTTTTCACTTCATACGCATATTTTGTGTGTGTGTGTGTTTCTGTGTATATATACATACATACACCCACACATTTTGTCTCTGTGTGTGACTACATATGTATATGTATATGCACATATGTCACGTATGAAATATTGCTTCTATACTACTTTTCATCAGGCTAAGAAAACACAAGATTTGCACCACAGTTACAAAAAATTGGCTTCTACAAGATTTTTCAAAACTTGAATGCTGCTCAAACAATTGAGAAAAAATAATTTGCGTTATCAAACTGTTCTAAAAATTCTCTTCTTCAAAAACGTATTCTCCTGCTTTGTTTTTTTTTTTTGTTTTTTTTTTTCAATTTTTAAAAAGACACAAAATATGCATAGCTATCAACATTATGTCAAACAGCCAGAAATAAAATAAAAAACAAAAAGAAAAAAAAAAGAAGTCAGTGTTTATTGCAGCTGTAGTAATTGAAAAATAAAGTTTAAAAGATGAAAATTGTAAGCCACAGAAGGCACAAGAACAATTGTACTTGTGGGGGAAAAACTGGTATTTTGAAGGATTTTTTTTATCCTTCCGCTGGTGCATTTAAGGTCTAGGCACAGACTATAACCTCAAGTTTATATGCAGAAATAAATCTGAATTAGCAGTAAATGAATGGCAACATGGGGTTTCTACATGGATTTTGAAATTCTTTCCCTACGTAAACTTTTTGTTACAATAAAAGTAGCCTCCTGCCTTCTAGCCATTTTTAGTGAAATAGTATTGAGATCTTTTGAAAGAAACCACTTTCTACTTAAAATTTTGTAGGAGCTATGCCATGTATTCATAATTTTAGGTGTATTGGGAGGCACAAAGGCAATATGGCTATAAAATGCAGAAAACTCACGTAACTAAAATGATCAAATTATCATTTATTCCTTCTTCAGACCAAGGAGTTTTTTATTTTGCTTTTAAGATGAAAATTCTACTCTTAATTCCTATGCCTCATTTACTATTGAGATTATGCTACTTATAAATAAATAAATAAATGCAACAACATCAAGTGTTGAGTATACGATTTCACTTATTTAGATTATGTGAATCACATTGCAGCCAAATAATAATAATATTAATAATAATAATAAACATAATAAAAGCAACAGTAAAAATCACAGATTGAGATGGTAGCTAGTAGTATGTCCACATAGTATGACTAAAGTATGGCTTTGCTTTCTTATGTCCAAGGTGACAATGCAGTGTTATATTTTGTATCTGACAGTATGCCGGTGATGAACTTACTGTATTAAAACTTGAGCATTTTATGCCACTTCTTCCCATAAATCAAAAAAGTGCATGAACACAATTTTCATCCTTTCTTACTCAGAATTCACTGCAGTTACATCTTTATGAAGTGTAATGTTTACCAAAACATGCAGAACAAAAGGAAAGAAAAGAAAGAAAGAAAGAAAAGAAAGAAAGAAAGAAAGAAAGAAAGAAAGAAAGAAAGAAAGAAAGAAAGAA
>WTSP01021786.1:18344-28416 GCA_025331215.1 Actenoides lindsayi | reverse complement strand
CGCTGCTGGGGGTGCAGCCCAGGGTGCCAGTGGCTGCTGGGTGCCAGTGCACGGGGCCGGCTCAGCTCCAGCTCCTCCCCCCCCAGCACCCCCAAGTCCTTCTCCGCAGGGCTGCTTCATCCCCAGCCTGGGCTGACACCGGGGCTTGCCCTGACCCAGGGACAGGATCTTGCATTTGGCCTTGTTGAACCTCACAAGGTTCTCACAGGCCATCACTCACCCCACCTAACACCATACCAGGTCTCCTCCCAACCCCTTGGCCATGCAGCCAGCAGCAATTCTCCCCTTCTATCCCAAGCTCTCCTTCCAGCCTAATTTCAACCCCTGGACCTGCTTACCTAGCCAGAAAGCAATTACACAGCAGATGAACAGAAGCATTAAAAAGTAGTGAAGCTACAGAAAATGGGTCAAAAATTGTACCGGTTTCAACCCCAGTCACCACCTCACATCCTGGGAATTCAGGGCTCCACCTTCCCTGACCATGCCTCGGCTGTTCTCAGGGTCAGGGTGACGCAACAATCACACCCTCTGCCTGAGCTCGCTCTGAAATGCCTGACATCACAACAGGCCTTGTAGGCAGAGGGAAATAAAAAACCCAAGATGGGATTTGCTTAAATCCAAGTCTTGCCAAATCCACCACATTTCGGATATACTTCAACTGTTTCCTGTGCTGATGGCTGGGATGAGACAGCTCCAGCTCCAAACCCTCATGGTCTCTGGATCCCAAAACCAGTGTTTGGATTGACCCTGCAGAAAAGCAGCTGGTCCCACAACAGGGGAGCAAGGGCAAGAAACATCCCCAAAGGCTTCACAGAGGGAAGACAACAGGTTGCGTCGCAGGCAGGGAAAGAGGGAGGGAAATGAGTTGGGCAGAGGTCTGTCAGGTGGTAGATTCTATAGGTTACGTGGTCCTGAGATTGGAGAAGCCCTGATTATTGACGTGACAAACAGGTACGCACAGAAGAAAGCACTGAAGTATGTGACGGAGGAGGAGTTACTACAGATGAAAAGCCGTAGTGACAAAGGAGAGGTCACACGTTGAACCACTGCCTGAGCTGATGCTCAAGAAGGATGCTCAGATACTGGCTGGGTAGGGCAGGTGGTATGAACCCTATTAGTATAAACCCCCCCTAAAATATCATAAAATAAACCAAAAGCTGGAGCGTGAGTGCTGTGGTTCAACCCAAGAAGAAAGACTAAGGCTGGCAGATGTTGAGCAACCCACCTGCAATGGTGTAGAGCCCCGTGACCACCAGCATCAGGACGGTGGAGAGGTAAAGGTCCCAGCCCAGGCAGACTTGCACGAAGAGGGCCCCCGAGTACAGGTCCGTCTGCGTGTGGAAGAAGAAACACAAGGTCTGGGACAGGGGACAGCACCCAAGGGTTGTTGCAAGAGCGGCACGGCAGGGAAACGGTCAGCGCTGTGGGTACGGTGAGGACATTGTCCTGCTCGTGTCGGGAGGACACCTCCCGAAGCCAGCACTGAAGCCCAGGGTCCCTCAGGGGTGGCTGTGTCACTGCTGCAGGTGGGTGTCCCAGGCCACCTTCTCCCAAAGAGCGAGGCAAGCAGCTCCACTTCTAGCAGTCATTTGCAACAGGGCCCAGTTGGGTGCAAGCAGTGGGATGGAAGGGTGAGAAATGGGATGTCTTGGGGCCCACTGAGAGCAGAGCAGGAAGCTGGAGATACTCAGCCCTTGAGAGGCTCAGACCCCAAGCTGGGTTACCTCCTCGCTGCCCCAAGGACCTCCCCTTCCCTCCTCCTGCTCCCCAGGTGCTACCTCACCACGCTTTCTGCAGAGCCCTGGCACCAACCGAGGGGCTGTGCTCCCCCAGAGCACCGGCACCCTTGGGTGCTCCCTGGAGGCAGCCCAGGCCACCCACCCCACCCCATCCCCAGCTCAGCACACCCGCGCTGCTTCCGCAGCCCAACAGCCCCCGCGGGGCCGAGGCACAGGGGTGGCTGCAGCTGGTATTTCACGTTCTGCTTGGCAGGATTCGCCCTCCTGGCACCCGCGCTGCCGGCGAGGAGCCTGCCAAGGACCAGCTCCCCCCCTCCCCCAGCTGCAGCTCAATGGTCTGGGCCGTCAGACCGGTCAGGAGGGCAGCAGCAAGTCTGAAAACGCTGCTGGGGGCGGGAGGAGATCTCCTCCCAGGCGCAGGGACTTTTCCAGGTGCTCGCTGCTCCGCGCCACGTCGCTCGAGCCGTTGCACGGTGCTCAGGTGGGTGCTGGTGGGGCAGAGCAAGGCCCTGCCCTGCTCCCTGGGGGCTGCAGCAATGTTTCGACCTCTGCAGCCATTCCACGGCGAGGAGCACACATGGACAGCCCCAGCCTGGACCCCAGGATGGCCCTTCCTGAGCCTGGTCCTAACAAGCCACCTCTTTGCAGAGCATTTCTGGGAAATTATCTCCTCCTGGGTTTGCACGCTTGGGGAAACCAAGGCTTGGGCAAGGGGCAGAAGTTGCTTTTGGCCCCGAGGGAGAAGCAGCAGCCCAAGGGTCCTGCACCCAGGCACGGACCTGCACAAAGGCATCTTCCAACACGTCCCCTTTGCAGCTCCTCTTGCAAAGCTCCTGGAAGAGGCTTGATGTTCCTGCTTGGCCACGGAAGGACAGGCTGACTCCATGTCCAACATGCTGCTTCCACCAGCCCCAGCACCTCCTGCAGCCGTGTCACATCCCACAAGGACATCGGGAGTGTTCCTCTGCCCGGAGCAGCGTGCACAGGCCTGCAGCTCGCTCAGTTGCCAAACCCCCTCGAGATGACGGCCCAGGCGCAGCGGGCAGTGCCCACACCACCACCACCACATCTCCACCCCAGCTGAGATCCAGCCCTCCCCAGCGCTCAGCTGGGGTATCTTCACAAAAACCTTGTTTGGAGAAGGAAACGAAGCCAGAAGGGGCAGGAAGAGGCAAGATGAGCTGACTCCACACCCTCGCCAGGAGCTATGACGGCTTCCCACAGCCAAGACATCAGCTCTGATTTGACATCTTTCTTCACACGCCTCCCAGAAACCATGCCCCAAACAGAAGGGCTTTCTTGCCTGGTCATGCGGGAGCGTTTGCTTGGGATTAGTAACGTGGAGGACTGGTGTTATTTCCCATATCACACCTCCTTCCCCCAAATCTGCCCTTCCTCCTCCCAGCACTGCTCCAGCAAGCTCGCCACACAGGAGCTGAAGACCATCATCAGGTGACAGAGAGGGGCCACGCAGGATCATGCAATGGAAGAACCAAGGTGTGTGCCACCTAGCAGGACTCTATAGTCCAAGAAACCCAGTGGGAGAACACACACCCATCTTCAGCACAATATGAAAGCCCATCCCCTAGCAGATGACCCTACGCTGTTAGGAGTAACGCTGAAATCACAAATCCAGCTGACCAGAAGAGAACTTACAACATGATCTTGAGGATCCTAATTCAGGGACTGTTCCACAACATCTAGACCAGGCTTTACACTAGAGTCATGCCTGGCATTCCCAAGGGAGGTACTAGGTGTCCTCAGCTGCACTCGGGCTTGGCCATGTCTCTTGGAGAGTTCTTGCCAGTGCCAAGAGGCAATTGAGCCCTGGAATGTCCTGCTGAAGGGGAACCAGCTCATAGACAACCATGCCAACACCTCTACCAGTGGCTCCTCTGATGCCTTTCCATCACAAATGCAATCCAACCATAGTTTGATACCACAGACACCACCAAGAAGCCCTACAAGAGGACACCTAAGACATTCATGCAGTGCAAACTTCAGCTACAAGACGAAAAAGGTCCCAACCGAGGGCCCTCAGCCACCTCCTCCCAACGCAACCTGAAGCAAGAACTCCAAATATTCTGAGTACCGTGCCAGCCAAGCATCCTTGGCATCTTCTGGAGCTCCTAGAGTCCCTTAGAGGGACCCATCCCTTGTCATCTCAGCAGCAGACAGAAAGCCATGCCCCCTCCGTGACTACCTGCTTCTCCTGTAACCCTTCCCCAGAGCCCAGCTGTGGAGACAGCCCTGGGACAAGATTATTTCACGACTGCTTCTCCTGCCTTTCTCAACGCTTAATCATTTTTGCAGTCGTCTGCAAATGAGTCTAAGCTTTTGCTATGAGGAAGCAGAGGTATCTCCACCTCCCTTCCTGGTAATTCTGCTAGGGTGGGAAAAAATAAAAGGGCATGTGACCGAGTTGTTAATAAGACATCCCAAATACAAAAACAAGCTCATTAAAACCAGGCATGACCTATTCATAAAAAAAAAAAAATAAAAAAAAAAAGGAAAAAAGTCCTTTCAACTGTCAAAGGGGAGAAGCCTTTGAAGTCAGGCTTCATAATCCTGCCTCCACCGGTGACCTCACTCGGAAACTCGTTCTTACCCAATGTCATTGATGCCTTCCCAATGAAAGCTGGCTTCAGAGATAGCTTGGATTTAACACTTGGTGAAGCCAAAGCCTCGGTAGAACAAGTTACCCAGGGTACAGAGAAGTCTCCAAGGGCTCTTTGCCACGGGTAGGACACCTGTGCAGCTCCTCACGTGTTCCTAGCCAGGGGGGACATCAGCTCTCAGCAGGACTTTGGGCTGCCCTGCTGCACCCTGCCATGAAAGATGAAAGGCTGGGGTTCACCAAAGGGTAAATTCCAGGAGAGGTGGGGGACTGTCACCCCCTCTGCCCCAAAAGAAGAGACAAGGGAGGAGCACTGACACCGTGTCTCAGCTCAGGAGGACGTGGAGCAGAGATGTGTCCACAAACACAATGTCTGCAGGGAGAGGAAACAGGAAAAGCCCAACTAGTCTCAAGCTTTGAGGCAGCCCCCAGTGAAGACCAAAGGAAACCCTTGCCAGGAGACAGCACTAATTGCTCCAAGTTTCACGCTCTCCTCCCACGCTCCCTGCTGCGGTCACCACCAGGGACAGGACATGGGGCCAGTTTGGCAAGTCCCCGGGTGTCTGCAGACATTCATCCCAACCCACTGCTGGAAACAGCTATTGTTTAGGAGATTTACCATGAATGGAGCCAGATGCCAAGATAATCCCCTTATTAGGCTGATTCCTCTTCTGTTGCATCCTGTGTGACTCAGAGATCAGAGAAAACTCAGCAGACGAAAGAAACTACAGCACTGGCTGAGAAAAGGCACAGGAAGAGGCATTTGGGAGTGTCCACCAGGTTCCAAACACAAGATTGTGCTGAGAAGGGCCAGGAGAATCTCACAGGTTCCCATACGTGGCAGGCACTGTGCTGAGGTCACCTACAGGTTCACCTGGTGCTGGGCGAGGGGTGACACCATAATAGGCTCCCAAGCTAAGAATGAAATTGTAGGACATCTATCCCTTCTGGGCAAAGCCATGGAGAGGCTGGAAACCAAAGCGACCAAGCACATCTCCATGTCATGGTGGGGCACTGCTTTGTGAGAGAAGAGGGGACATCTGTGGTAGTCTGGAAGGAGACTCGAAGACAACCAGCCCTCAAACTACCAGTTACGTCTGTCTTCAACTTCAGCAAGAACAAAGCACCCCACCAGAAATCCTACCCCAGCTCCCAACCTTTCCTTTTAAAGGCCAGCAGAGATTGATTGATTCATCTCAGGGACCAACACCACAGACAAGATGCTCCAGCATCTCCCTTGAGCTCCTCCTGGGTTGCCTTCGTCAGAAGCAGGGGACAGAAGTCTCCTGGGCAGTACACAGGAGGGGAGTGAGTGACATCAGGACAACTGGGGGATAATCAAAACGTCAACCCCCCAAACCTCACAAACAACTGGTGCCTTAGGATAAAGGTCTTTGGATTGTCAGCACCATAAAAGAATGATAAGGGTGTAACAAAGGTCAGTTTTATAGGAAGAACACTCTCCAGCATGACAGGACATGGCTTTGTGGGGGTAAATACTGGTGGCAGTGGCACTCACGGAGCCATCCCCATCACCTCTGCCACGCTGAAAGCAGGAACACAGGAACAGTTGTCACATCCCCTGCAACCTGCCTTTGAAACCCAAAGCACAGTGCTGTGCGAAAGGTCAAAGAGCAGCTCATGGGGGTCTCCTGGAGCTGAGGCCACCACATCCCACAGCACTGGGGTCTGTCTGAGGCAGGTACAGCCTCTCCCTCATGTTAAGCCCTCATGGATGTGCCCAGCAAGCAGTGTTTGCTGGCTGCTCCATCCTCCAAATCCCTTGGAGGGACAAACAGAGGATCCCCAACAGCTCAGCCCAGGGCTGTGAAGCTGCCTGGGAGAGAAACACCAGGCAGGGAGAGATGGCTGCACCCAGTCAAGCTGGTGTTGGGGAGCAGGGAGAGATGGCTGTACCAGCTGAGCTGATGTTGGGGAGCGGGGAGAGATGGCTGTACCAGCTGAGCTGGTGTTGGGGAGCGGGGAGCAGTGGCAAGCACAGAGGCAGGCACTGAGTGCCTCGCCGTGGGGAACACTCTCTGGCAGCAGCCCTCACACCCTGCAGCCAGCCCCTTCCTACAACCACATGCAAAAGCACATTTTTTGCAGCCAGTCACCTGGCAAAAGCCTATTTCTTTAAGCCAGCGAAATACGGAAACCTCAGCAGACCCCAGGTCAGATCCACCTGCTCCCTCAGAGGCAATGGTGCAGGATTGCTCCCTCTGGCAGGTTTTCTCCTCCAGATCCTTTCTGAGCTGTTTGCTCTTGATCTCTGTCTCCCTGTCTCCAGCCCCGCAGGGCTGTCTGTGCCCGGCTCTCCCCTGCTTGCCCTAGGCCTGGTGTCACAGGCTCTTTTAGCTCTTTTCCATCGGATAAACTCTTCCCACGGTTACCAAGCAAGCAGCAGGAGCAGAGGCTGCACACAGGGAATTGTGAATGAGGCCAAAATGGGGAGGGGGGAAACACCCCTGGGGAAAAGTCTCTGAAAACCAGGCACTTTCTGTACCTGCTCAGGCATCTCAGAGCTGCAGCAAAGCTTTCTCTCCTCAGAAAACCTGCCTGCCCCAAAGCAACGGATGCACTCCCAATTCAGTCCCTGGCGCTGCCGGGTCCCTTGGGGATGCCGAAAAGCATCGCTGCCAGAGAGCAGAGAAAAACCCAGACGATGCAACTCAGCCTCCGAGCATGTTTCACCCACAACCTCTGCTCCGACGTGAGAGCACTGTGAGCTGGAGAATCCTGACATGCAGCCATCATGGGCACCCAGACATGAGCATCGCTGTTGGATCTACCTACAAGCACACGGGGTGTCAACGGAGAGCACCTGCCCACAGATTACCACCTCTTGTCCTGCTCCTTCCTGGAGCATCCTGCAGCAGCTGCTCTCCCCCGACGTAGCTACATGAGGTTTGAGCCCCCCAAAATAACCTTTCACTCGCTGGAAATCAGTGGTGGATTTGTCACGGAGCGGGAGTTACTCACCGAGATTTTGGTGAAGATGGAGAGCAGGAGCGACAGGCCACAGAGGTACATGCGGATCCTCTCCCCTCCGAACCTTCGCTGGAGGTACTCGGGCATCGTGACAATCTGCCAGGGGGAAAGAGAGCGATCGCTGCCCTGCCCAGGCCCCCTCCTCCGGGGATGTCCCAGGGAAGGCAAGGGGACAGCTGTATTCCCAGAGAAGGGCTTAGGAGTCTCGAAGGACAGAGCGGTGCCAGCTCCCCGGGGCGCAGGGCACTTGGCTGGGTCCATGCTCAGAGCAGCTGTACGTACCCCAGATGAGATGTAGACGGGCACAAACACCCAGGCTAGGGCCAGAAGAGCATAAGTTGCCTGTTGGGAAGGAGAACATGGCACAGCCAGAAATAAAACACTGATCCTGCTGCAGCTCGACATCGACTACGGTGCTAGACCCCGTCCACTACCCCCTGGCTCACCCTCAAGTGCACATTTACATCCCCAAAGGGTTTCAGACTGCAGACACGAGTGCATGAGGTCATGGTGGAGATGACCCCCCCCCAGCCCTTCAGCCCCTGACCGGATGTTTCCCACTAACTCCTTGAGCACCAAGCCAGCCAAATGCTGTATTTTTGCTGCAGAACCCGAGGACTTTGGATACAATGTGCTTGGAAGCAGGGACTGCGTGACCTATTCAGCCACCTCCTGGCTGGGGTTGTGCAGGGGCTGGACTAGGAAGCTCTGCTCTGAACATCCCTTTTCTCTGAGGACACGGGCCTGAGCTGACTCCAGACTTGCTGGAGGTGAGCTGGAGAAGCTGAGTGAGGAGGAGTGAGGAGTTCATTCATCACCCCCTGCACAGCTCCTCCCAAGCCTTCCGAGACGGCACTCGAAGCCGCTGTGAAACGGGCCCCCAGCTGCAACTCGAGAAACTCATTTTCTTGCTAACACAACAGGTCCCTTACGTTCCACTCGAAGCCTGTGACAGCGATTCCCCCGGCGGCCCCGGTCCCGGCCAGCCCGATGAAGAGCCCCGAGCCTTCGCTGCTGGCGAAGAGAGAGGCACCGATCTGCGGAGGAGAAGAGGAGGTGCTGAGGGTGCTCGGCCGCCGGCTCCCCACGGCTTGGCATGGTGGTCATGCCAGCTGGACCTGCTTTGGTGCTTCCCCAGCAGCACAGCCCCGAGGGGAGACCTCGGAGCAGGCAAAAATAATGTCTGAATGGGAGCGGCGGAACACAGATCTCCCCACCGCTTCTAAAAGCAAAGGGTGGCCAAAGGTCCACCGCTTGTGATGAGGGATGTGTGCATATTTTGGAAGAAAAACCCTTAGCGGACTCCAACCCACAGCACTCCCACCCACTCAGCTCATCTGGGCATCCCCAGTGGGTTTTGGATGGACTTTCTTGTCATCCAGGAGGATGAGGAGCATTTAACATGCTGTGTCACCTTCCAGACACGGGAAGGACCTACAACCAGTCAGTCAAGATCATATTGAAGTGAGAGGAAGGGAAAAAAGAAACTTGGTCCACCCATGTCTTGCTGGAGCCCCCAGGAGCACACGGGGCTGGTGGAAGTAAAATGCTTGACTCTGAAGACCCCTCCCCAAGTTCAGAGCAGCCTACGAGGAGACCCAACAAGCCGGGTGGGCTCCAGCTTCCTTCGTGCAATGAGAAGAGGAACGCAGCTCTCAGGACTCCTCAGGAATCCTGGCCAAAGGAGGAGGGCACCGTGGGGAACAGCGTGAAAAAAGGGAGTTCGGTGGGAGGGCCAGTGGTGCTGGATGTCCCTGGTGCCCAGGGTGTCACAGGAAGGACAGAGGTCTCTACTTACTGGCCACCAGGCCATGTCTCTGCCAGCGAGGAAATAGCCACTGACGGTGTTCCTGTTCACCCTGCAGGAAGACTGGGAGGAGAAAAGCTGAGCACAGAGCACTCTTCCCCACAATCCCGGACAACACACCAAGAACCCACATCTCCCAGACAAGAAGCCAAGAGACAGGAGACTCCAGATAATTAATGGGAGCTCTGCAACTCCAGCTTAATTACACGAAATGGTGGCTGCACCCCGAGAACCCGGAGCCAGGACGAGGAAAGGAGGAACCCCAAGAGGGGGAAGCAGGGAGGATGTGCCTGTCCTCCCACCATCCTGAGCAGACAGGTTGGCTAATAGGGCCCAGCTTTGGCTACCAGATTTTTCTGCGCGGCGGAATAAACGGCTCTGGCAAGGCTTTGTCTGAAGCTGAGGGTTTTTCTGCTCAGTTTGTCTCAACACCCTTTAATAGACAAGTGGCAGATCTGCTTTTGCCCAGCAGACCGGAGGCCGGGGGAGAGGTTTGTGCCGTGGTTAATTCCACCCCATTGTTCTCAGGCTATAGGAGTCTTTCTATAGAGGGTGACCGAGTTTGTACCACACAACAGAGCAAAAGCAGCACAAAACAGACCGCAGAAAGTGCGACCTGCAAGAACATAATAGAGGCTTTTCAAATCCTCCACGCAGAAGCAGCCAGCCCTGAAACAAACAAAAAAAAGAATTCAGAAAGCCAAAGGGGAACAAAAAAATAACCAGTCTTACCCATATCCCCACAGCAACGTTTAGGGAAAAATAAACCACCACCACGACAAGGTCGGCAACGCTGAACTGCGGCGAGGGGCTGGAGGAGCCAGCAGTGGAATTGCCCTCCATCGTTCTCCTGCCTCCTGCTTCATCCTCAGCCTCGGGGTCACTGACTCAGTAACTCGTTGGCAGCTCGGGGGCATT
>WTSP01021786.1:0-14773 GCA_025331215.1 Actenoides lindsayi | reverse complement strand
GAACGTAATGCAGGGGGGTTTAGTAACATGTTTAACTCCCCACCCCCCCACCCCCCCCCCGCAAAAAACAACACAACCCGAAAACGGGAAGGAAAAAAAAAAAAGCTCTTAAAAACTGTTCTACTTTGATACTTAAACCAAGAGAAAACAAAAAGTGGCTCAATAGAAATATTAAGGTAAGCATGATGCTTCACAGCTCGTTATCTGTTCGCTTCCAGTTTGGCCCGGGGTGTTTGTCCAGAAGCAGCAGCAGTTAATCATCCAGTCCTATATTTCTGAACAGGTACGACATGGACTCCCCGTTATGGATCCTGCGAATGGCTTCCGAGAGGATCATGCTGATATCCACAGTCTTGATTTTAGGGCACTGGAGTTTTTGGATTTCATGTGGAATCGTGTTTGTAACCACCACCTAGAGAAAGAAGAAGGGATCAGAAAGACACGGCTCTGTTTTGCACCTCCTGTATCAGGACTGCAGAAGGAATGTCCACGGATCCACGGATTCTAACGTCGCTGTCCTTCCTCCTTTCATTCTGCCACACAGGGTCAAAGGAGGGTACAAAAATATTCCCCACAGGGAGGGGAAAAAAATAAATGTGCTAATGTGGACACTGTCATCTCACTACTTCCCCAGCTTCCCTTTGCTGTAGTCTGGGAATGTGTAGATAGCAATATTCCAGTGCACAATTCCATGGTAAGAAATACTGAACCCGAGGACCTCCCACCTAAATTCTTCTCTTCTAAGAATCAAGTCAGGAGAAAATTTCTTGCTTAAAAAAGAACCAACCCACAACAAATCATTCAATCAGCAATTCAGAATCCAAGCTCACCTCATCAATTGCAGATTCCTCTATCAGCCTGGGAGCATCTGAAGATAACAGGCCATGTGTGGCCATGACGAAGATCTTGTAAGCCCCTCTCTCCTTGAGGGTCTCAGCCGCAGCGAGAAAGCTGTCGACGTCATCTATGATGTCATCCTGTCAACACAAGAGCCACTTAGACTGGAAAAGACCTTTAAGATCAAGTCCAACCATAAGATGGAGTCAGTGGAGAGTCGCTGGAAGAGGGAAAAGCCAAAACAACTGACATTCCACAGCCAAACTACCAGAACATTGCCCTTTCCTGTGACAAGGCCAGCTACAGAAACCATGAGACTGCATCATCTCTACTTCACTGGTGTTTCTGAACTGGGTTTTATCTGGCCTGTTGATGGAAACAAGGTCCAAATGGTGCTTTCCAGCAAGGATCACACCACAGTTCCCTCTCTCAGCTTCAGGAAGTGTGCAAATACTTCCTGAGGGTAGAAGAAGCACCATATCAAAGTGCACTACCAACCAAAGCGGAGTTGCTGAGGCAGCAGAAAATCTACTTGATTTCTGCAACTTTAACAGGTTTAATTTCATTTATCAGAAGTGATGGCATCTCACTTACCACAATGATAGCTATTCTTCCTCCTACATCTCCAACAACTGTGATGGGTGGTTTTTCCTTGGGAATCAGCACTAATTAATGGAAAATTGTTTGGAAGGGGGAGAAAGGAGAAAGAAAGAGAAAGTTTATGCCATTTACTTCAAGAGTGGAAATACCTGCTCTGCATGGTCACCACTGTTACAGAGGGAAGTGAAGCAACAACTATTTCAACCATCACAGCATTACTGGGGAAAAACCAGCAGGATTTTAATACTGAAATTATTGGTTTTAAGCTTAGCCAAGGTTTTGACTACATTAATTTACACCCAAATTCTTAACCAAGTCAATTAGTCCTTAACTTTAGGACAAAGAACAAAGTGTTGTGCAGACACAACCGGTTCAATCAGCCTACTGAGATCCACATCAGGTTTCTGCAACCAAGTTTTGCTCATGCAGCTCTAGATCACCTCCCCATTCAGCAAGGCCACTCTTGTCAAGGCCCACGACGTTATAAGGCCACGCACAAAACCAGCAGCAGCTCAGGTTATTAGCTGTCTGCCCCAGAAGAGTTATGAGGGGAAAAGTAAACGGCAAAAAAAGCCTTTTTTGGGGGATACTTTTTTGCTACCCCTCCCCACTCTCTCTAAGCAGCTGTAATGACACAGGGTGCAGAGCTCACATGCAGCCCAGCACTAATAGCATGGAGAAAAGGCATCAAAAAGGAATCTCTCCACCCCCACTAAGGAAAAATTGTCTCTCTCCCTCAAGAACCACTCCTTTTCGACGGTCCCTCCCTGCCAGCCCTGTTCCCCAAACCCACACAAAATGCTGGGTGAAGACTCTCACACACAAAAAACTTACTTACTGGGTATCTCCAGGCTGGGATGAATAGCAGCTATGTTTTTGGCTGTAGGTGGGGAGTGCCTCCCATCCACCATGTCAGACTCAGCATCCTGAGCTTCCCCGTGAATCACAGCGATTCCCAACCGTAAGCGCTCAGCAAACGACTGTGCCCTGCAGGAAATGGGTTAAAATAAAAGAAAACAAAAACAAAAACACAAGAGGAATAGATTACATTTAAAATCATTCACTCACAATCCTCATCTATTTCCATTTTATTCTAACGTTTCAGAGGAAAAAGGATCCTAAAATCTTAGGAAACCACGAGAAATCGCTTGTCCCTCAGTCTCTTTTCACCAGGCTTGTGAGAGTCAGAATAACCTTGAAAGTATCCACACTGCCCTTGAAGCAACAGGATAAATGCAGCAAGTCACAGAATTCTGATTATTTCCTTCTGGTTTTGCCCAACAATCAAAAAAAAAAACCCCATTGCCTAGCCCTTGGCATTCCTGAGATCTCACACTTGAGCAGGTCTCATCTCACAGCACCCAAGAACAGCCTCGATGGCTGGATTGTCTACACTGAATAGAAAAAAGTAAATATATATCTTCACATGAAAACAGAAAACAAGCCTTCACCTGTTTATTTTTAGCAAGATGTGCTCTAAATAAAAAGAATATGCCTGAGCTTCTGACACACAACCCTAGATATCCTCCAGAAGAGAGACTCCAGACCATCCTTCTGCCTGACAAACCACACTGCAAAGTTAAACAGCCTGGATTTTTACAAGGTTACAAAAAATTTCCTTCCCCACGCAGTGTTTTTCTGACTAAAATTAGACATTTATGTAAAGAAGTGTAAGCTGGGGGAGTGGGAAAAGCAGAGAGTTGGGGAAGTAGGAATTTCACAGAGAGTGCTCATATCCCAAATGCTGGAGGCAGCAAGTGGAAAGGAGCAGATTGATCCCACCTCACCTCACACAGCCAAGAGTTTGGTATCTAGCCTAAGCCAGGCATTAGTTCCCTTCTGCTCCAAGTGAGCCTGGCACATCCAGTGCCATGCTCTGCCCTACCAGCAGCATCTAAGGCCCGTGGCCTGAATCATCTCCTTTAGGCTTAATTCTTGTTTCACTATCCAAACAAAGTCCAGAGAACAATTTGCCCATCGTCATGCTCAGTTAATTAAAAATGAACCATCTTCCACCCTGTGATTATCATACAGTGAGGGTATTTTTTCAAGTAGCTAACTACAGATAAATAATGATTCCATAAGAGTTATGACTTAGGAGGCATAATCCTATCAATGAAATCATAATTACTTTTAACATGCAATACTGAACTGAATCAAGTTCAAAGTAACAGTAAAATGAGTTATTCTTTTCCAGTGAGCTCAGAGAGCACAGAAACATCACCCAGCACGGGCTCTTTCATAAGTAGGGATCCAGCTGAACTGTGTTTTCCTCGATCAGGCTGAAACATCCAATCGCCCTTCTCCAAATACAAGGTACCTCCTCAAATCCTGCTCCTAAATTCTCACACGTACACACGAAGATAAAAACACCACAGCTCGGGGATCCTCTCCCACACAGATCAGTTACACGGGCAATTTATCTGTCTGATCAGCTAGAGCTCTGTGTAGACTGTTTGTTGGCAAGTACAATTACATGGCGAGCGTGAAAACGCTTCGACAAATGCCTGCCTACACCCAAGAGGCAACACTGACACCAAATCAAAGAAACAAAGACAAGGAAATGCAAAATAACTGGCCAGAGAGAAAGAAATGGCTGGAAAACAAAGATGACAGAAGTTGTTCTCCTCACTATACTTCTACAAATTGAAGTATTTGCGATTTGCTGTATGAAGTAACAAAAACCCTCTCTAAAAAGGAAAAGCATCGCAGTTCCTCGGCAGGAAAGCAGAGAGAACTTCTCAGCAGGCTGTTGGTTTGTCACCACTGCACACGCTGCAGCTCCGAAACCATCGTCCAGCTCTCACACCGCCCGCTGAGAGCGGGGTCCTTTCAGTGCCTTTAGGAACCCCCAGCCACAAAGCTTCCTGGAGATTCCTCCAGCCAGTGAGGACTTGTCAACCAAAATCACCCCCAACACCAAATCAGATTTTGCCAAGCTCGCTGGAAAGCCATCGGGTGTTTAGGAGCTGAGCAACCGTGTCCTGAGTTATGACCAGGTTAAGCAGTTCCTTTGGGTTAGTGGTGTTACACTCCCAGCCCTTTCTCTTCATTTACAGCAGGGAATTTATACTGGAAATGCACACAAATATAATATGATTAAATACTTTCTTGATCCTAAGCACTGCTATTGATTTCCTCATCTTTTTGGGGTTATTTTGTTCGGTTTTTGGGGTTTTTTTACTCTCAGATTTAATACAACTATAGCAGCGATGTAAAAACTACACATCTGACGAGTAGAACTGGGAAGGATTTGAAGGCTGCATCTTATTATTGGGTGTCTGTCCTTCACTGGATCCTACGAACAAAATCACGACAGAGATTTGCTGCTCTAACACAAGAGAGCAGATCTTACCCACCTCTTTGCAGACGCAGGTGATTTGGCCACAATTACAGCATTCCTGTAGTCTGGTATCTGTAGTAAATAACAGATAGCAATGTCTACTTCATATCTTTAGACAAATTTTAACTCAGTAAGAATCATTTTTTTTTGCCAGAAGAATTTCAAGCATCGAACATTTTCACCTAACGTAAGAGAGCAACCTCAAGAACCCAGGGTACATGATCAGAGTTCACAGCCAGGTAAAAAAACAGGTAGTTGGAAAATTCAGGTATGAGCTTAAAACTGTACCTTTCATAAACACCATGTTACGTTCCAGATTCCACAGAAGTTAACTGCTTTAGAAGAACACCAGGGCTACAAGGACAAGTGGTAAAAGAAACAGGAAACCATCAACATTCAAGTTTCCTGTTCAACTTAAAAGTGCCTTGTGCGTGCACGCAGCAGTCTTAACTCACATGGACAAAAAAAAAGAAAAATAAAAAGAATATTTCGACTATTTCCTACTGTTTTGCAGAGTACATAAAAAAAAAACTTAAATAAATTAACACCCCCTCCTTCACATCATCCTGACTCTTTGTACAGAGCAGGGAAAGGGATAAAAATTCCCCCTCGCTGCCCCAGTCCTGGATTCACAGCCTGATATTGCTGCACGGTCTCCTCCGAGAGCAGGAGAGGATGGTGCTGCAAATGCTGATGGCAGCAAAGAGCCAAGGCCAGGGAGCCTGGGGTTCATTTTGAGGGCTGATGGGGACTTCAGCCAGTCCTCACAGGCTGCTCCAAAGTTTGCTGCCCCTGCCCTGGCCCGTTCTCATACTGGTTTTTCCCTCCGGACTCCTTCTCTCCATTTAGCCAGCATTTCAGTCCCATCTCTCTAAAGTTTCTTAGCCTAGTCTCCATTTTCCCTGCAAACAGTGACTAGACTTCACTAAACACCTGCAAATTCATCTGTTACAGTTTAATTTCACAGATCTAGGGGGACAGGACCCTGGCAGGCGGTTCACTGCCTTGCTGCCAGATATTAAATACCAGTTCCAGAGCATAAAAACACTGGATTTTTATTTTTATTTCCAAACACAAGCAAGGTTAAGTTCTTCCACAACCTTATCCTCAAACATACAACCCACACTAACTGAGCATTTCCAAAATCCCTCTCCCCAAAACAGGCAAGGGAAAGAAAAAACTAAGTTCTGAACTTGGACGAGGGCCTCATCAGCTGAAATCAAGAGTTTTTCTGAGGACATGTCAGGCAACATTAATAAGCCACAATGCTATTAACTCCACCTATAATACTGGGAATTCAGCATGTTCTGTCCTTTACAACCACTTAGTTATACAACAGGCTCCAAAGATTAACATATGGAAGGAATGGACAAGGCAGGGCCTGTCACTTGACATAATAAAGGCTTTGATCTTGTTCAGACATCACTGCCTCGTTTTTCCCCTGCCAAATTATCAAATTTGTTCTCAGCTCTTTTAAAATGAAGTCAGGAAGCTAAAACTATAAACCAGAAGATGGTAAGACACCAACAACTCCTCGTAACAAAGAGCAATGTCACTCTAAGATTAACATGTAAGCAAAGGAAAGAGAGGAGACACCAAGTACTGAGCATATGCTAAGCATACAAAGGAATGTCACCAAATTACTTTCAGACCACTTTAATTTCACTGACTGGACTGTCTCCATCCCAGAACACCAAGTAGTTCACTTCACACCTACACAAAAATTCCTGCCAGGGGACAACTACAAGCCTTCATCCTTCTGACTTTCAGGGAATTGCTTTTTAAGTGACCTCTGTTCTCACCAAGAAGGACTCTTACTTGGTGCTGCTCAATATGCCCCAGCACAAGTCCCATTTGAAACGTTTCTTTATGCTTTGGCATGCACAGCACAGGATGCACAGCGAGGATTTGCTGCCACTGTGAACTCGAGATGAATACTGAATTTTTTCCTGAGCAGTGTAGAATGAGACTTTAAAGAAAAGATACTATAAATGACATGGCTGGTGAAGGTACTTGCCAGTAGAGATCCCACATGATCAGATACATTCAGTCAGCTCTCGCTGTAGCAAGTCACCTCAGGGTGAAGCAGAGGAATGGAGAAATGAAAAACTGGAAGCATCTTTTAAGACCTCTCTACACAGACTTCAGCAGATCTCTGCAAACCTTCACCTGCCAGGGCTCAGAGCTGCAACAACTTCTAAACCATTAAGAGCTCATGTATCAAAATGGGCTTCCAGACTAAACCAGGAATGTGATCTTGTTATTGACCATAATTCACTCCTGAAGCAACACACAAAGGCACAAACTCCTCTCTGCAGTTTGGTTTTCCACTTTTCTTCCTTTCTTTTTTTAACTTACAACGTACAATGCTCCTCTCCTGGTATAGGAGAGGAATGAGTGTGGAAAGCCAGAGCCTGGGGTTTTGTTCTACCATCTTCTTTGACTCTAGTACCAAATCGACCTGACAGTAGATTCAAACAGCAACCGATTCCCCAAACGGATTTTAACGCCGTGATCACAAAATCACGTTGGTTTGGGGTTGGTTTTTCTTTTCTTTTTTTCTTTTATTGAGGCACTCACATCTCTATAAAGAGAAATAGCTTGGATTCAAAAGTAAGAGTGAGCTAAAGCTTCCCTCTCACGAGGCAAAGAGCATTTGCTCTATTCCAAATCATTAGTCAGAGGCATAATATGTATCTTAACACCCGCAATTAGCGTTTGCACAATTTGTGTGCATGGTGCAGCAGCAGCAGCACTCGTAACAATAAGATGGAGAAAGGGACACAGGGAACGTCAGAAGTTAAGCTCCTCAAGTCAAGACACGCTGAACAAACAGGAGGTGAAGATTTCCACACAAGAAGTTCATCTGCTCTTACTTTCAGAGGACGAGGCTGTCTCAGTTTACAACTTAACTTCCAAAAGGTTTTCAGGATGCGATATAAATTACAACTACATGAGCAGCCCATCCTACAAAGGCCAAGGAAACTGGAAATAGGAAAGGAAGAGGACAGCAAGAAATTCCTCATTTAAAAAAAAAAAGAAATAAATCGAATCTATTTAGGGAAATATATCTGAGAAGACAGAGCAGCATCGCTGTGTAGGTAAGAAAATGCCAGCTCTTCATCACAGCAAAACTTGAGCCTGTGGGGAAAAGCAGAACCAACTGCCCCAACACCACTCCCTGCCCCAAAGTGACCTTCCCCCTTTAAAATTCTGTTTGCAGAGTTAAGCCTTTTCAGGCAAATTTGTTTCAGAATCCTTGAGACATGACTGAAAAGCAAAGAATTTTTTACAAGAGCATCTGTAACTGCAGGCCTTCCTCACCTCTTCTTGGATGTACTGTAGTAAAAATGGAGATGCTCTCAAGTTATCAACTGGAATGTTGAAGAAACCCTGTATTTCCTTCTGATGTAAATCCATGGTAATAAGGTGAGTTAGTCCTTTAAAAAGAAATAAAGAAAAAGACAGACAGAGAAGCACATCATGAAAAGTAAGAGAGAACAACAGACACGCTTTATTTCTCTGTTAAATTTAAGTGAGGCTCGGCCAGAACAAAATCTCTAAGTGGTATTAAAACAGGAATATTTTACTTGATGAAAGTAGCAGACAAACTACATCCCTCTTAAGTACCTCGGCATGGGCAGGGTTCATCCTGTAAAAGAACCTCGGCATGCTCTACATAACTGACTCACTAGTGCCACACCGAGGCAGGTAAGATCCTTCTCCAGTCGACACGTGACAAAATGGAAGCTAAATTGTCCTATGTCACACGGCAAGACCCTGGCAGGGCTATTAAACAGTCCTGAACTCCTGAAAAATGGGCCCGAATTCCAATCATCAGAACACTTTTCTCAAAATGAGAAACCAGATCACACTGGGAACTTGTAACTCGTTGTTAACTCTCCATTTTTCCCAGGGAGAGGAGCAAAAGAAAAGGAGCAGAAAATGTGTTGAAGGCTGGCACAAGGAACGATCTCGTTCTCCCACATCATCTCAAATGTAAAGGATGGATACAAAGCACATTCATGCAACCAACAGGTAAAAAAATAGGTTAAAAATGACAAAGCACAACTGTCTGAGACTCTTAGAAAGGCAAGGAACATTATTATGAGAGCTGGATACCGTGGCCCAAAGCACCAGAGTCCAGACAACTCGTTCTGTCAGCTCAGTAGGACACAGCATAAAAGGGCTGTTAGAGGTTTGAGGTTTTTAGGACCTCATCTTTTGGAAACATTTCTAATTACATTCTCCTTTCCACGTGGGTTTTAAACTCACAAAAAACCTGACAGCTGTTTTGAAACAGAGTCCCAATTTGTGCACAGACCTCTCTAAACCTGACAGCTGACAGCAGGAGCCCCCATTATTTCCCACAACCTGTGTTCTTACCAGCTTTGCACATCATCGAAGCCAGTAATTTGGAGACAATGGAGCCCCTTTTCCTCATCTTGCACTGTTTGCTGTAGGGGAAGTAAGGAATCACTCCAATAATGCTTTTGGCACAGGAGGTTTTACAGGCGTACACCATGATCAGGAGTTCCATGATTGTAGTATTCACATCCCTGGAACAAGAAGCATCTAGTTCTGTATCTCACCCCTAAAAATCCTGTATTCAACACAGTATTTCTACCCACTCTGGGGGTTTCACTCCCAGGCAGTACAGACTATGCTGACAAAGTGATCATCTCCTCAGGAGAGTGAGTGCCCTGCACTCAGCATCCTAATCCTCCACTAGAATTATACTTCATTATTTTTTTCACTTGGCTATTTTGGGCAATTCAGCCTGGAAAATGTTATAGCATTTGCAGGCTTTTAGTACTACAGCCTCTCCTTATAACAAAGGAGTCCACAATTGATCTCCAACATGTCTTTCTATTCTGCACAAACTGGAATGTTGTGGGGTTTTTTAAATACAGATAAGCTTTCTTTTTAAGAAAACAAAACAAACAAAAAACCACCAACAAAACACTTCAGGCTTTACAACACATTCCTCTATTGTTCAAGCCAACATCAGGATAAATATTAGCACCTCTTTTCTGCCTGGAATGGAAAGATTGACAGGGTATCTTTTTAGATAAGAACTAGTCATCAAGAAAGAGATCTACTATTTCTGTTGCCATTGAAAAAGAAAAAGTCTTAGTATTTGTAAAGTTCTTTTTATATAAAGAAGTTGTTTTCTGAATCACAGGACACATTGCCTAGGAAATACTCCTCTTACACTTAGAACTTTGTAAGGGCGCTGGAGACAGGGTAGCTGAAAAGGGAAGAATTTAAAGAGAAAGCCTCTATCTAGTTAATCTAAGCTTATTATCATGTATCATATACATAAAACACAAAGAAAAAAGCAGTGTCTTTAAACAATTACTCACTTTGAAACTGTCTGGATGATAAAAACATCCTTTCCTCTCACAGACTCCTGAATCTGCACTCTGGTTTCTGCCAAGAAAACAAACAGGCAATATTTGCAATAGCAAAACTCAGCAAAGTCTAAACAAAGGGCAGCCAATATGCACACGCTGTAGTCAGGCAAATTGCCACTTTTGCCAGTCAAATGCTCACCTCTGTTTGGCTCTTGATAAACCTGAACCTTCCCCATCTCGACTCCTAAGCGCCTGCAGAAGGAGGAAAAAATAGAAGTCAAGGTGGGAAAATGAAAGGCAAAACAAGTGCAAAAGTCATACAGTGCAGTGGTTACTGAGAAAGCTCTATTTCACAGTGGGGGGGGAAGGAAAAGGAGGAGGAAAAAAGGAGGAGGAAAAAAAGGAAGAGAGGAGAGAGGAGAGATCCCACACCATAAACCCAGTAATTATAGTGGCAATCTCTTAACAAAGCATCTACAATTTCCAGAAGCTGCACTGCAGGCTAAGCCAAACTCATTTTCAAGTCAAGCTCAGAAAAACAAGCAGCAAGGAAGAAAAAAAAAATGCTGCTTCATTACTAAATCATGTAACAATTCCTAATTTTTAATATATATTTCTCTGTACATTCTCTGTACACTGCCATATATCTGTACATACACACAGCAGCATGCACAGTGATTCAAAGACCACTGTGAAATCCTTCTTCCCTATAGGAAAAAATGTCAAGGTAGAGTGAATCTGAAATAGGAGCGAGCTCTGCTCGATGAATAATGGAAGACCAATGTCTGCTGCATTTATTCCACTCCAGTATTAGCACAGAACCCTACCACTTAAAAAAAAAAAAAAGCAGACAACTGGGTATGCCACACACTTATGTCTGAGTCTTTGCAATGCACAGCTTGAGCTCTTCTGCACTCTCCTTCCTCCTCCCACCTACACTGAGTTTTGGGTAGGTAGGCGTGAGGCAGAAACCCCTCCTGTGTGATACTCTGGGAGTGTTCTGCATCCTGATACTGCTCCAGCAGCCTGCTAAAAATGTCCTTAGGTCATAAGAGTTCTGCTGAAACTATTAATGCATTCTAAGCTAAAGAAAAGTCCCCATCTAAAATACACAGTGAGCAGGACAGGTGCAGCTTTGCCATCTAAGAAAATTCTGCTATGAGGAGAGAAGGAAAAAAAAAACCCAACAAAAAAACCCCAAACCAACCAACCAACCCTTCCTGCTGTGATTATTTAACACTACCCAACCATGAATTTTCTCAGGTGTTCTCTCACTGCAATACAGCACACCCAAGGTTCCTGCAAATCGTGACAGTTTTCCCCTGTAACTTCCCTTCAACAGAGCAATCTCTCTTCAGTAAAAGAAGTCCCTGCAGGGTTTCACTTACTCGGCAATCCTCTTTGACAGTTCCATGCATGACGAATTGGAATTAGCTGAAAACAGCACCAGTCCACCCTTGGTTATATTCATGATGGCCCCAATTTCAGTTGATGGCACACAAAACATCAAACCTAAGTTGTTTTTCCGCTTCTAAAAGACTGCAAGAGATCAAAGTTCTGTTACAGCCACAACAACAACAAAGAAACAAAAAAGAAACAAATTTTCTGTTTAGAAAGTGACAAGTTTCCCGTAAGCCTGTACATCCCAGCATCCTTATCACCACTTCCACAGCATGAGGAATATGTCCTTGCAGGACTTCCCCTGACCTAGGTAAGCAGATGGCACAAAGAAGGGACTCCAGCCTGCCTTCTGCCCCTGAGCTCCACTCCTCCAGCAGAATGCCCCAAAGATCCCCCTAAACAACTTCCTAACTCCAACAGGGTTCTTCTTGGGTTTCTTCTTTTGTTTGGTTTGTTAGGTTTTTTTGTTTGGTTTGGGGTTTTCTTCATGTTTTCCTCAGGCTATTCTCTTTTCCATCAGCCTGTCCAATTCATTTTCCAGAACTGAGCAGAGTTTATTGACTTTTTCAAGCTCACAAGACCAGCCAGAGGTAGAATTGAGCTAAAGGGAGCTCCTGGGTCCTGCCTCTGCTAAACTGGCTGGAAGGGACTATTTCCATAATTGTCCATCTTTCCATCACTTTGCAATAAATTATAAACTTACAAAGAAGGATGAAATGTAAGGAAGAGTTCAGTAAAGCTGGTAGCTGTAAATAATGACCTCTTGTACAATGCATCCACTTGCAGAAGCAGCTGTTGTCATTCTCCGGTACTAATATTTCTCCTGTGAAAACAGGAGTAAAATATCAAGAGGAAATCTGTACAATTACCCTTTTTCCCCAAATAAAGGCACAAACTACTAAACCCACCAAAGATTTGACATGTCAGGGCTCCTTCCTGATGCTTTTTAACCCTTCTAACACCACATTCTCGTGGCTGCTTCTACTATACCATTTTGTTCCAATAAAAGAAAAAACTAAAATAAAGAAATCACATTGACCAGCAGCCACAAGTAGGACTCAAAAAGTCCTGGGCTATTGCACTTCACTGCTGCTGTAGAAACAGTCCAATCCTTCATCATCCATTTTAGCATTACGTAGGGGACTGAAAAAAACATCAACTAGGAGTGACATAATTCAAAACAAACAGTACATCAGGATAAATCAATGACTTATTTCCTGGCAAACATCTCCCTGATGAGAAATGTCATTATCTGAGAGTCACACGTAATCTGTTCAAAAAAACCTGATGGTCTATCAACTACTAAGTACTCCAGAATAGCAGCTGCAAGAGTTTTCTGGCTCTGTCAAGAAGCCTTTTTTGCAACTACAACCTTTGCAACTACAGATACTCTTCCTCCATTCCATCTCGTCACAGAAACTGTACCTGATTTATTCTCAGTCTAGAGCCAAAGTCAGGAACGTTCTTAACAACAAACCTTTGTGAAGCATCTGTGCTATGCTCAGTTGCTGTGAATGAAAACCTGCCTGTCATCAAAACCTCCAAACCTCTTGTGCAGAAAGAGCATAAACAGCAACAACAGAATCGGAATATGGAGCTGGTGTGACTGGGCTAGAACCTGCTGTGTCCCCCTGGACCACCAAAGATTCCACCCCTTTCAGCCTTTGCTTTCAGGTGATACAAAAAATAAGCATCCCAGAAGGCAGAATGATGACAGACACCAAGGCTAAAGCTCAACTATACCCTTACATCCCTCCCAAACTAAGTACTCAACAATTTAAGGACAATTAAAAACCTATTTAACTAGTTGTTCTGCACACTAACTCCCAGCTGTTAACTACAGACCATCATCCATCAGACACTTGTAACGATGTTAAAAAGATTCATCTTAAATCCAACAAAAGCAGCACGTACTAGAAATGCTTTTAGGTCTCAAACACCCCCCCTAAAAGCACCCTGCTTGTGTGATTAGATGGGAACAACGTAGAGCCACCTTTTAACGTTACTAAAAACGTTCACGTGGTGTTTTGAAGACACAGGGGTTTCTCCTGTTAGCTTCTTTTACTCCAGGGATTAGGAAAATGAGGAGAGTTAAGAGATCTGCTGAAAGACAAGAGTTGTTGGTTCAGGGTGTACTTTGCACCACAAGACAACACTGACAGTCACAAGCAACACTGAACATAGCTCTTCACATAGCCCTAGGTCGAGGGCTTTCTTGGGGATGTACTTCAGCAGCAACAAGTGGGCTACAGGGTGTGTGGGGGGGAAAAGATGCAGTGGTAGAGTAATATCGATGTCTCAACTTTGAAACGGGTGTTGGGATGACAGCAAGCTCACAGAACTTTATTAGACGTGTAAAGACGTGACTCCACAAGGGCACACGGGACCAGTTAGCGGTGACCTGGCAGTGCTGGGTTAATGGTTGGACTCGATGATCTTAAAAGGTCTGTTCCAACCCAACCAATTCTGTGATTCTATAACTCCCTGGCTTGAAGTGGACACATCTTCCCAGGCTGTATCAGATCTGGAAGAACAGACGCACCATAAAGGAGGCAGCAGCCCACAAACTCCTACCTTTTCTTTCGGGCTGCATACAATTTCCACAGACAGATGATGATAAACACGACAAACCCTGGGCTGGGTACACATGATGCTCTACTCCCACTGGCTGTACACTGAGCATGTCCACACAGAAAGCAGAGGCAGGAACGACTGCACGGGGATAGCCGTGGTACTAAAGAATTGATCCCCGGGGGCTAAAGGAAAACAGAACCTTCTCGCCAATCTCCCCAGGGGGAATTTCCCCGGCCCAGAAGGGCCCTCCGAACTAACCTATCCCTAAACGGTAGCGGGTCGACCCTTCCACCCCACGCCTCCCTAACAAGTCCTTCAGCTGCTCCAGGTGGGTTACACACGTCCTGGGAGGGGAAGCCGGCCCAGGCACCCCGGGGTGGGTACCTGAGGCTCTGAGGGAGAGAGGCCCGGGCACGCCGCAGCCCCCAGCGTGCCGCCCGCACACGCCGCTTCCCTTCACCTGCCGGGCCGGCGGACGGCGAGGAGCCGCCGGCAGCCCACGAAAGGGGAGGCCCGGGAGCGGGCTCCCCCTCCTACGGGAGAGGGCGATGAAGCCCCTTCCTCAGGCGGCGGAACCCTCTCTGTGTGGGGAAGGGGAGAGAGCGCTGGGGAAGGGGTGGGGGGGGGGGGTGTGGGAGGGGGATGTCCCGCCCTCACACAG
>WTSP01021785.1:171909-183301 GCA_025331215.1 Actenoides lindsayi | reverse complement strand
GGGCCAGGGCCTCACCACCCTCAGTGTAAAAAATATCTTCCTTCTTTCTAGTCTAATTCTCCCTCTTTTAGTTTAAAACCATCACCCCTTGTCCTGTCATAACAGGCCCTGATAAAAGATCTTTCCCCATCTTTCTGACAGGCTCTTTTCAGTACTGAAAGGCTGCAAAAAGGTCTCCCCAGAGCCTTCTCTTCTTTGGGCTGAACAACCCCAACTCTCTCAGCCTGGCCTCACAGCAGAGGGCTTCTACCCCTCATATCCTCTTCATGGCTTACTCTAGCCCTGCTCCAACAGGTCCCTTTCTCTCCTGTGCTGAGGAGTCCAGAGCTGGACCCAGCACTGCAGGGGGGTCTCCCCAGAGCAGAGTGAGCGAGGAGCTTCCCTAAGCCTTCCTCCAAATCTCTGTCACAGACCACAACAGCTTTAATGAGCTCTGAAATTTTCTGTTAAAGAGATGCCATAGGAAAGACACATATTTCAGTATGTTAATCTTAGAAAAAAATCAGAAATGTCTTAAAAAATCAGAGTTGCTCATTTGCTCCTGACTAGCTGCCTGTTCTAGAGGGAAAAAAAATTAAATAAGCTCCAGATACACAATCACACTTTTTGATGCTTGAGAGCATCTCTGCCTTAAAATTGAGGTTCATGGTGTTTTATTGTCTGTTTCTTCACATTGCCTTTCCTAATGCAGGAACCTGTGAATCAGACTGTTGCACATAAGAGGTGGTTGATGGCACCATAATGCACATGGACACCATTTCGCCCACCTGCACAAGCTGCATTTTTCATTTACCTGTAACATTTCCCACATTTCTGCAGTCCTGTAAATTGATTTTGTAGTTTCCTTACCCATGAGGAGTGGTCCAAGGTCATTTGTAGAGAAAAAAAACCCCTGCTGCCACCCTGAAAGTCTTAAATGAAGGAATTAAAATAATATGTCCTCCACAGTCCAATGTGGAGGTGAAACCATAAAGAAATGTGGTACCACTCCAGTTCAGCTTTATTTCATTCCTTTGCAGCTTTATTTAGTGCATTTTCAGTTTTATTTAGTGCATTCACAGATTTATTTAGTACGTCAGTGATTTAGTCACTGCAGGTTGGAAACCAAACTAGAAAATTATAAATATTACAACAAGTCTACTAAAAATGTCACAGAAATAGGCTGACATACATTAACACAGGAGATACCACAGTTCAGGGAAACCAAATGGAACTCTGAAGACAATGACATCATAATTAACCATAGGACTGAAATAATAAATAGCATGAGGCTTCCACACTGATGTAAATTTTACCCAAATCAATTGAATTTTTTAGAAAAATAGACTTTATAACTACAGATTTTTACTTATTTGTTCCCTAAAGTGTAAATTATGGGGTTTAACAAGCGAATCAAAATAGTGAAGGCAATGTTGCTCGTGATGTGGACATCAATGGGGATGTCCACTCTGTAGGACATGTATGCCAGAGTGATGGAGGAGTTGTAAGTGCCCACCACAAGAAGATGGGAATTACATGTTGAAAAAGATTTCACATATCCTCCTTTGGGGCTGATCTTTAGTACAGAAGGGATGATGTGGATGTATGAGAGGGTGACGAGCAACACAGGAATGACTGACACTGTCATAGTGACGGAGAACCCCTAGAAGGTCTTGAAATTGGCACTGACAGCTTATACCACTGACAGGTTGTCACAAAAACAGTGGCAAACCCTGGTTTTATACCTGGAAGCTAACTGAGAGGTCTGTGTTATGACAGGCAAGGGTATTAACAGAGCAGTGATACAGGTGCTTACTGCCTGCTGGATGTTCACTCTTCTGGTCATATTGGCTGAGTAACGGAGGGGGTTGTAGATGGCTTCATAGTGCTTGTAAGCTGTGACCACCAGGAGAAGCACCTTTATTACTGTTAGCCTGTGAAAACTGTATGTCTGCAGAAAACAGCCCCTAAACAAGATGGTTTGGCATTGGCCAGGAATCACCAGCATTCTAGGGATGGTGCTGGTTGTGAACAGCATGTCTAACAAGGAGAGACTGATCAGGAAAAACTACGTGGGAGTGTGAAATATACGGTCAACCACAACCGTGGTGATGATAATGGCATTACCAACCAGGATCATCATGTAGAATAATAAGAACACAATGTAAGGAGGTCTGGAAATCCTGGAGAGCTGGAAATCCCACCAAGAAAAAGACTTTGCTGCAGCTCTCCATGGTGGGGCTGGTGAAAACACCTGCAAGGATGAAATTATATAGAAGGATATATTAGCATATATATATATGAGGAAATTAAATATAAGATTTTGTTTTAACACTGAGGGTGGTGAGTCCCTGGCCCAAGTTGCCCAGAGAGGTGGTAGGTGCTCCGTCCCTGGAAACATTCCACGTGAGGTTGACTGGGACTCTGAGCAACCTGCTCTAGTTGCAGATGTCCCTGCTCAGTGCAGAGGGATTGGACTAGATGAGCTTGAAAAGTGCCTCCCAGCCCAAACCATTCTATGAATCTGTGGTTCTCAAAAGAGGACATAAGGGAAAGGCTGATGCACAGGAATACATTTCTCTGAGAAGCTTTGCAGAGATACTGAAAGGAAAAGAGACATTGGATGAAATCTCACTGAGCTGAGCACCTTGCAAGACACAGCTCGGCCCCTCTTGTCTCTAATCCACAGTGAAGATGATCTGTATCCTCTGTTGATGATGTGGATTATGTCTATAGATGACTTGCTTTTCAGCTTTGGGCACGAAGGGCAAGGATTTGTCTCAACTAGCTCTGGGTGCTCTCCATGCAGAGCCCCTAGACCCCATCTACACAGGTCCTTCTGAGTCACTTTTCTGATCCCTGGAGAAAAGGAGCATTTTGGGGGATGCAGCTCCACTGCCCCATTCTGCACCAAGGAGGAGATAAGCAGCATTATGGAAATGCCTGTTTCTCTTCTCTAAGGGAATTCAGGGAATTATCTCAGAAGTGGTCAATCCATCAATCTATCTTACTTTTGCTAGGTTATTCCAAACTTTGCAATCGAAAGTCATTCTCATCACCGTTTTCCATGCCCATGTTGCCCCTGGTTGGCTACTTGTGGCTCCCTGCATTTCCCATGGTCATTGTAGCACACAGGGGATTTCTGCTGCTGTTGCTGAAATTCAGATGAAAATGTCCAGTTTCTTTTGACTTCCAGGTCATTTGCTGGTGCATAAAAGCAAAGGAATTTTTTTGGCTGAGGTAGGCCAGTGACATTTCTTTTTTTTACCATAGTAAGAAATGTCTTAGAGATTTGTGAAGTTCAAAACCACTGGAATGAAAAATTAGGACTAAGTATCCATCAGTGGCTTCAGCTCAGATGGATAGGCATTCAATGTGTGACAACTCACAGCCCTTACATATCTTTATTTTGCATAATGTTGCTGTGCAGTTGCATTATTCATAGAAACTTCTGATACCTTCTGGATTTCTCTGGGAAGGGTAAGAACGAGCGGGCTGGACTTTCCCATTTATTTGACATGATGAGCTTTTAAGATTCCTGAGTTATAAAGATTTTCTCTCCTCTACACAGAAATACTTCCTTTGTGGCTCATAAAGATTTAACACAGATTGAAAAGGACTGTTTTGCCCTGCCCCTGTGGAATATATGTTTTTGCTGTGGCAAAATAAAGCAGCACTTTGGAAACTTCCAGCATCTTCTATTCAAGCTGTGAAGCTGCTGCTGCACTTAACTAGGCACAAATTCCTTTGGAATTTGTCCATTTTCTCAAACATTAGGTAAATCAAAACTAAGATAATGTTCAGAGGAATACCCACCCTTGTTTTCATTAGGTTTATGCTAAAAAAAGAAAGAGAAATCAAGCTTAATTAAGTTTTTATGCCTTTTCTTCCTTTTCTTATCCCAGTTTAAGGGAGGAGAAGTAAAGCTCTCTTGGAAATGCTTTGTGCTTGGCCTCAAGTAGTTGAGAGTAATGGCTGGTCTTATGCAATTTCCGAACATTATTAAATCTCTGCTAATTTTCAGATAGTTTTACCTTTCACCTAGAAAGTCATCTCCATAACCATATAGGGGAGATCCATTTAATATTCCAAATAAGTAGATCTTCTGCCCCACTGAGATTTAAATACAATTGATATTTCCTTTACTCTCTACCTCTCATCTAATCTACCATTCTCCATTTCTCTTCCTTGTTATTATTTTTTTCCAAACTGGCAGGCTTCGAGGATGTAATTTGTATAAACAATACCGTGCTGTTAAAAAGCTCAAGGTAATGGATTGCATTGGATTAAAATTGCCAGCATGTAATGCCCTTAAAATTAGCATTGATTTGAAGTTGTTTTCAGAAGCAGTAGATCAAATTCTCATTCTTTGGAGCCTGTTGACATGTTTTACAATCGTGTTTTTCCAGCCTGGCCCCCATGAGAAAAACGTAAATCAAAATGAAACACTTAATTAGTCTAAAAAATATAATTGTATTAGCAGAATAGCATCAATAACTCACTTGCAGTTTGAAGTTACAACAAGATATTGCCCTTCCTTAATGTCATCCTTAGTGGGAAATACAAAACTCCTTCAATGAATCAACAGGCAAAGCCACTACTGATATTGAGCATCTTGGAACGTGCTGCCCTTCTCCTCACCCAGAGATGCTCCCCAGAGATGCTCTCTATGCCCTTTTCTTGCCTTGAACTGTGAGGCACACATGTTATTTCCCCATAGAGCATCTCAATAGTTTTGAATCGAGATGTTGCATGCTGCAGTTCATAGCAGACGGAGATTGTACAAGAGATTTAGAAACACAGAATCATAGAATCATTTGGTTGAAGGGACCTTTGAGAGCATCAAGTCCAACCATTAACCCAGCACTGCCAGGTCACCACTAAACCATGTCCCTCAGCAACACAGCTCCATGGCTTTGAAACCCCTCCAGGGACGGGGACTCCACCACTGCCCTGGGCAACCTGGGACAGGCCTTGGCAACCTTTGTGGGAAATAAATTGTTCCTCATGTCCAACCTAAACCTCCCTAGGCACAACTTGAGGCCATTTCCTCTTGTCATAGAATCACAGAGTCATAGAATTGTTTTGGTTGGAAAAGACCTTCAAGATCATTGAGTCAACCATTAACCTAACACTGCCAATCCCACCCCTAAACCATGTCCCTAAGCAATTAATCTATATGTATTTTAAATACCTCCTGGGATGGTGACTCTATCACCTCCCTGGGCAGCCTGTTCCACTGCTCAACAGCCCTTTCAGTGAAGATTTTCCTAACATCCACCCTAAACCTCCTCTGGCACAACTTCAGGACATTTTCTCTTGTCCTATCTCTTGTTACTTGGGAGAAGACACCAACCCCCACCTGGCTCCAACCTCCTGTCAAGGCATTATCAAGAGTGAGAAGGTCTCCCCTGAGCCTCCTTTTCTCCAGGCTCAACAACTCCATGTCCCTCAGCTGCTCCTCACAACACTTGTGCTCTAGACCCTTCCCCAGCTTTGTTGCCCTTCTCTGGACACGCTTCAGCCCCTCAATGTCCTTCTTGGAGTGAGGATCCCAAAACTGAACCCAGGATTCAAGGGGTTACCTCCCCAGTGCCCAGTTCAAGGGGAAGATCCCTGCCCTAATCCTGCTGGCCACACTAGTGCTGAACTAAATCAGGATGCTGGTGGACCTCTTGGCTACCTGGGCACACACCAGCTCATCTTCATCCACCTCTTGATCAACCCACCCCAGGTCCTCTTCTTCTGTGGAGCTTACAGCCATTCATCCCCCAGCCTGTAGTGCTGCAGGGGTTTGTTGTTACCCAGGTGCAGGACCTGGCCTCAGCCCACCAATGCAGCCTGTCCAGGTCCCTCTGCAGTGCTTTCCTATCCTCAAGAATATCTACACTCCCTCCCAGCTTTTTGTTGTCTGCACTCTTACTGAGGATGCCTTGATCACCTCATACAGATGATTGATAAAGATATTAAACAGAACAGACACCAGCACTGATCCTTGGGGAACACCACTTGTGACTGGCCATCAGCTGGACTCCATTCACCACCACACTTTGGGCCTGGACATCCAGGCAGTTTTGTCACTCAGCAAAGTATTTGCCATGAGCATTCATTTTGGCTTGGCTCCCATTGACCTAGCCTGGTCAGATCCCCCTGTAGAGACTCCCTACCAGTGGAAGAAACACTAGAGGAAGGCCAATCTTTTCTTCACAGATCTGGAAGAGCTTCCCATGGTTCAATGTTGGTCCTTCTTTTGGCATTTCCTTTCCAATCCCTGGGTTGCACTCTGGAGTGGGGCAAGGTCTCCACCTCCCCCTCTACACCACCTGGGGCACACACCAAAGATACAGTGTATGGCCAAGGTAGAGGAGTAGCTCTCAGGTAGGGTCAAAAAGCAACTCTCCCAAATGTAGGCACAGCCCAAATGCAACCACAGAGGATCCTGACCTGGTTCTTTTCTATCTCCATCTCCTTTCTCCAGGATTTTTGGGTCAAGCCTGGTATGTGACTGGGTGGACTGGAAAATCACATGGCATGCGAAGACATTGCCACCTGGTTCTACAGTCAATGGAGGGAGACATTGCCTTCCAGGGGCAATTCATAGCTACTAAATTAAACTCCTTCTCCAAACGTCCTCCAAGACAAATGTCCTCTTGCTCCAAATGCCTAGAGAAATATCTTCACTGTCCTCTAACCATCTCAAGTGAAAGCTGTTGGATGGCAAATAGAAAGAGTTAAATCCTGTACTGTGGAAATAGGTTCTGATGCACTCAGGACATGTCCTTGGACACTATACATAAAAATACATATTTGATTAATATTAGCAACTCATGAATAATGCACCCACCTGCATCTCAGGAGCATCTAGATGCATAACAAAACCTCAAACCTAATTTCCATTGCTCTGACCCAATTATCCCTACAAATTGCAGTCATGTTTTTGATAAATGAAAGAGCTGGAGAACTCTGCCAGGTGGTGGGATCTGGTGGTGCTTCTGGAATGTGTCCTCAAAGTAATTTTGCCCAGGACAATCCCTGGGATGTCAAGTCTAGCAAGAATATGTGCTCACAGCTCAGACCAGTCACATTCTGGGCTGCATCCAGAGCAGTGTGGGCAGCAGGTTGAGGGAGGGGATTCTGCCCCTCTGCTCTGCTCTGCTCTGCTCTGCTCTGCTCTGCTCTGGGGAGACCCCCCTGCAGTGCTGGGTCCAGCTCTGGACTCCTCAGCACAGCAGAGACAGGGACCTGTTGGAGCGGGGCCAGAGGAGGCCACAGTAATGATGGGAACAGACTTTTTAGCAGGGCCTGTTGTGACATGACAAGGGGTGGTGGTTTTAGACTGAAAAAGGGAAATTTAGACTGGAGAGAAGGAAGAAATGTTTTATGCTGAGGGTGGTGAGACCCTGATTCAGGTTGTCCAGAGAGATGGTCAGTGCCCCATCCTTGGAAACATTCCAGGTGAGGTTGGCTGGGGCTCTGAGAAACCTGCTCTAGTTGAATGTGTCCCTGATCCCTGCAGGGGGGTTGGACTATTCTGTGATTCTGTGATTCTATGAATATAGGTGGGCTTTGGGTACCAATTCCTTGAGTCCCATGTTCTGGGACTAAATCCTCAGACTGGGGAAGATGGGGTCAGGAGACCATGACTGAGGTCTTGGCAAGAGCTTGAGATCTTATGAACAACCTGAGGACAGAAAGATGGATCCCAGTTTGGCTTGATTTTTAAAGTGTGAGGTGGGATTCATGCCAGATTAGGTCAGATAGTTTTTAAACACAAACTTTGAAATAAACTTTCACTGTAATGGGTGGTTTTCATGGATCTTTGACTCCTCAGTATATTGTAATGAATATCTCACCCGCTCTCCTATTTCACGCATATCCTGACTAAAAAACATCACTGCCAGAAATAGGTGTAGCTGTGCAAAGTCCCTCCTGAATGGACATAGTGTCCTTTATAGCCTCTAAGTTCTCACAACACTTATGGAGGTTTTGGGTTGAGATTCACACCTTCTCCATCACGTTTCTGCTGTGGCTGTTATCCTGCAAGTCCACATCTTGCTCCAGGCACCAGCTACATTTCCAAGCAGACAAACCCACATAACTGTGGCTTCCTGAGCTTAGACTATTGATGAGGAAAAATCTCCCCTACTTTCAGCTACCTGAATGTTTAGTTCTAATATTCTTCTAGGAGAACAGGCAATAAAAAGTCTCTTGCATGACATTAAGGAGGAACTCACTGCTGATCATAAACCATCGGAGCTCTGATCTTGTCTTGTCAGTTATAATTTAATTTTTAATTACTGGTAGCTTCAGATACACTCACTGTCGATGATCCTGGGGTTATTTAGCCTCTGCTCATTCTCAACAAACTGGTAGAAAAATGTGTTACAGGACAACAATCCCTCCTTCAGGATTGAAGTCTTGTTAAACTACCTAATTCTGTGGAACACTCACACACTTAAGATGTCATCACTGGGTTCCCTGGGAACAGGAAAGAGATCACAGCAGTCTACTTGACTTAAATGTTGTATGGTCTTGAGCATACCAATGTTTGGTGGTATCCGAGATGTCTCCTTCCAGGAGTGCAGCTCTGTAGGACACTGGTGTTGTCAGCACGTGGTGTCTAGAGCTGTCCCAGGTGGGATGGCTGTAGTGGGAGAAGGTTGGAGAAGTCAGCACAAACATTTACACCCTCAGCAGGGTCCGTGCTCCTGTTCCAGGCCATGGTAGGTGAGACACTTCTCTGGGGAAGCTCATGTCATTCAGAAGCAGATGTCTGGAGTAGCTGGAGAAATTACCCCATGAAAATGCTACACGTGAAATTGTGGGGACTTGCTCAGGGGTGATGGAAAGGAGGCTGCTAAATGCTATAAGAGAAATGACTGAGTCACAGATTTGTTGACGTTGGAAGGCACCTCCTGAGATCATCTGTGTGATCTACAGCAAGTTGCCCAGGGCTGTCTCCAGTCAGGTTTTGAATCATCATCTCCACAGATGGAGAATTCACAACCTGTCTGAGCAACCTGTGTCAGTGTTTGAGGTGGGGGACAAATCCCTTCCCTGTGTTATGATTGCACTGAGCAACAGCCTCCTCATCCCATCCCCTGTTCCTGAGCACATCTGAGCAGGAAGCTGTCAGACAGAAGCCAACCAGACGTTCCTGAATGAGACCCTGGTGTCTCTTGAAGGCCAAATCCTTTCACCAAGGAGCTCCCACTCTTTCAAGCTGGGACCACCCATTGGGATGGCAGAAGAGCCAAGGCCCATGCTAGTTCAGCCTAGTTGATTACTTGCACTGCATAAGATATTTCTTTTCATCTCCTTTTCTCTCTCTCCTTTGCCCTCATACTTCTCTGAGCAATCTTCTCCCACCACCACACTCTACTCCTTCAGCTCATGAATCACTTCTCCTCTACTGTCTACCATTGCATAAGTCCCACTGATGCTCCCTATGGTTTCCTCTCCCTGCCTGGAGCCCAACCCTGCCATGTCCCACCCTCACCTTCCCTCAATCCTCACATTTTTTTTGCAAATTTTCAAAAATTGCCAATTGCCAGGTGAAGACTTCTACCACTCCTACCCTGTCCCCGCCTTGCATGCTCATGTCTGGTCATTTGGTTTCTGTGGTCACTTTCTTGGAGCACCTCTTGGTGCAAGAAGACAAAGGGCATGTGTCTCCTTTTATCTATGCAGGAGGCAGGATCTGGCCCTGCTCCATGGACACAAGAGCACAGAACACCAACGCTAAGCCGTGATGATGTTCCATGCAAGCAGGGGATGTAATGACTCTTCTTGTTTCCATCTATTTTCTAACGAACACCTTCTGGAGCAATTTCCCACTTGAATTTCTGATTGCATCTGGGTGTACATGGTGGCCTTGATGACAGACCTCCTGGGTCCTTGTGTTAAAAGTACACTCTATAAGCATTTGGGAGAAGTTGTGTTTCCAAGCACACTGGTTTCAAAACTCTAATTCTTAATGGTCACATGGCGATGCTGATGGAAACAGACCAAATTGTTCTCTTGGTGTCTTGCAGATCTTTGGGGTTTTAGAAATGTTTTTCTTAATAATTAATATCCAGGGATGGCATAATCAGGGCTTTCATAGCCTTTGCTGGAGTGTACTGGAATCTCAGGGAGCCTGAGCCTCATATTGCACAGGCCCCAGTGAGCATGAAGTAGGAGTTTTAAAAGTCTTAAAACTTATAAAATGGGGTGTGTGGGTGTGTGTGTGTGTGTGTGTGTGTGTGTGTGTGTTGCAGCCCTGACCTGTCAAGAAGCTCTGGTGACTCGGTCTATGGAGAGAGGTTACTCTTTGGGCTGCTCTGCAAATGTGAGGAGTCATCCTGGAGCCACTTTTTGTTGTCTCCTGCATGGTCCTTGACTACTGCTGTACCCTGTGACTGTCCCAGAGCAGCTCAAATGCTTTCATTCTCCTCGTTATGAGTTGTTGGAAAATATTTTTGTTGTCATATATATGCTAAAGAGAAAACATTCAGCAAAGAATTATTTTATGTAAAAATTTCCTACATTGATGACATCTGAAATGACTTCCTCTTTATTTGAATTTTTTGTTTTTTAAGAAAATAAAAATAACACCTCCTCATAAAAATAAATGACCAGTGTTTGGCCGAGAACATAAGAGCACAGCTGGTGCCCAGCCATGTTGGACTGTGGTTCTGGTCACCCCATCTGTGAGAGCAGTGGAGATGCTCATGGCAAGAGCCCCTTCCATTGCATTCACGCTACCCCAGCAGCCAAAACTGTCACATCATCCCTTTGCCATCTGCTCATAGACCTATTGTCCATCAACTCAACCTGCTGGTCTTCTGTATCTCTGGGACCTTGTGGGCTGTAATTCGCCCTTTGACCTGCTGCTCCTCTGCATCTCTACAGCCTCATGAGAGGAAGATCCCTGAGGTCTGGTGTGCATGAAGAAGAGTGTGGCCAGCTGGCAAGGGAGGTTCTCCTCCTCCTCTACTCTGCACTAGGGAGGCCACCTCTGGAGAACTGGGTCTAGTTCTGGGCTCCCCAGTTCAAGAGAGACAAGGAGCTACTGGAGAGAGTTGTCACGGTTTAGGGCCAGGGAAGCCCTTTAGACCTATAACAGACACTCTCTGTTAACACTTTGGGGAGGGACTCCCCAAAGGGGAAGAGAAAGGGAATAAGGGAGAGAGACTTAGCGATTAGAGAAGGAAACTGAAACAGCTTTAATGAAAAGGAAAATAATAATAATAATAATAATAATAATAATAATAATAATAATAAAATGGAATATGTACAAAACCAGTATCGAATCCAACCACCCCTGATGACAATTACACCACTATCATCACTGCTGCTGTGGAGCAGGCACCGGGGGAGTCCCAGACTGGGCCTCGCAGCAGACGGGAGCTGTGTTCAGGAGCTGGATTCT
>WTSP01021785.1:149539-170182 GCA_025331215.1 Actenoides lindsayi | reverse complement strand
CCCCCCAATTGAACAGGTTGCCTTTAGGGTTTAGTTCCCCATGTCTTCAAGGCATCGGCTTTTTTTTTTTTTTTTTTTTTTTTTTTTTTCCCCTGTTGAGCTCAAAGGAGCTACCTGGAGGTGGAAATCTCCATTTGTTCAGGTGAATTCCTGCTGTGAGACACAGTCTTGTCAGGGCCTGCAAACCTCATGTTAGAATCACAGAAGTGTTTGGGTTGGAAGGGACTGTTCAAGCTCACGATTATCCAGTCTAACCACCCTGCAGGGAGCGGGGACTTCTGCAACTACATTAGGTTGCTCAGAGACCCTTTCAGCCTGACCATGAATGTTTCCAGGGGTGAAACATTGTTACGATGTCAGAACCAGCCAACATCATGTTCTTGTTTTGTCTACAAACGCAGAGATTTGGGACATCTGGTACCTTCTAGTCCTGTTTGTGGTACAGTGAATAAAGACAATTAGTCACTCCCTAATTATACAACTAGACACTCCCTAACTGTACCTGAAACTCCTGCTGCATGAACCATAGCCTGTTCTGGAAGTTACCAGAATTACCTGACAAGAATCAGGGCCAAAGAGGAAAAATACCAACCAAAGTCAATCATTTCACAATTCTATAAATAACAATCCTAAGTGAGACCCTTTGAGCTCTCCTGGCTGTGACTCAGTACCTCCTTCTGAGCTGGAATGCCTTTTAGGGTAGACTTTGCGAGGATTCCAAATAGTAGATTTCAGGAGGACTTCAAATAATAGATTTTGTGAAGATTTCACAGTAGGTTTTGTGAGGATACCCAAGATAGGTACTGCCAAAGAAGAAGGGTCAAAGATTGTGTCCTGACAAATGCTGGCAAAGGAGAACAGCGAGTAGAATCATTCTCATGGGAAGAGACCTTCAAGATCCTCAAGTCCAAAATGATTCATTACAATCAGATTTCACAAGGTTTGAGAGATCATTTGGTACCAATTAATTTGCTACAGCTTGCAAGGAGAGAAGAATTTGGATCATGGGTGAACTTGTATGTGTGTGATTTGATTTAGGAAGCTTTGTCGTAAGACTCAGGTAAACCTTGTGATTTTTGAATCTTTAGCTACATCACTGTGTTGGTTATGGCATATTTTATTAAATCACTCTGATAATTGGCTGGTGATTAACATAATTAAAATAATTAAACCCCATCTTATGATTTAATGTATGGTGCTAATAAATCTTAAATTGCCCCTGTCTCAAAGTTGCATGGGATCCATAATCACTCATCCCCCCCGCAAATCACTGTAGTAACTCAGTGGGAGGTTTTCCTTACTCTTTGTAGCCCTTCCATTAGGCATAAATCATTGACCAAGCCTAGGACTAAGGTTGGATCCAGCCACACCTAAGCTCCATCAGGAGTTTGGAAAGCAGGAGCGGTCCACACTGAACCTCATGACTCAGGAGCATCTCCCTTACCTTTTGTGTCTCCAGTCTCCGTGTAAATCATTCCAAATTGATTCTAACTCAATTGTCCTTTGTATGTTTCTTCCTGTTAGTAAGTAATAGAATGAACCTTCTATCAAACATTGTATAAGTTCATATTAAAATCACTTTTGCTAGTACTTCGATGGTGATTCTTTAAGTGATCTAAATCACTCATTCACCACAGGCATCTGCCACTTCCCTGGGCAACCTAACCGCACGACTTTGCACTGTGACTTCAAGGGCATCTAATGAAGCCACCAGCAAGTGCATCAATGTGAACAAGGGGAGGTGGCTTGTAATGTGGGGTCCCAGCTATCTTGTTGTGAAACTGCCTTCTGTGGCACACTATGAAATAAAGCTGACACAAGTTCAAGGAAGGACCCGGGATGTCAGTGGAAGAGAAATTCAGGGTTGCTAAATAGTCAATTACTGTTTTGACTAGGGGAAGTGATGAGTTGTAAATGGTTGTACTCTTGGGGTCACTGCTGGATCATCTCATGAACAAGGTGGGCTGCTGTCCACCTGGACATGGGTGTCCTCTCAATTGCCTCTGCAATCTCTGAGAGTTCCTCAAGCAGGACAATTGCTTCAATGTGAACATCTTCCTCTCATATTTACAAAATCCAATTAATCTGGTTTAATAAGAAGGTGCTATTGTGCCTGGGAAGTGTTTTACTGATGTTGCTGCAGCTGAGCTCAGCCCTTCAGAGTGTCCTGCTCTTGGGAGACTCTCTTGATGAGAGAGCCTTGATGAGAGATCATCAGTGGAACATGTCAGCTTTACTTTGAGACTTGATGATCACTTGGAGATAAAGGAAAAAAAAAAAAGTTCTTTTTAACTACTTTGAGGCTTTTCTGTGTCATCCCACTCAGGCAAAAGCTCTGATGGAGAGGACTTTGGAGCCTGCTGAACGTCACCATGGCGCTGCCCACTCTGTCCCTCCTTGCTGCCAGCAATTGTTGGCTCTAAGCTCAGCTTATCTCCACACACAGCTGGCACAATAGCGCTTAACGTGGTTCCTGCCTGTTTTCTCATCTGCTTTTGCTCTATGCTCTTCCAGATTTACAGCCTTTCACTGTGACTTTCCAAAGCCAGCACTGGAAATGGTCCTGTCCTTAAGTCCTCCAAAATAAGGCCTGAGCAATTTTAAAACACTGGGATTCTCTAAGAATTCACATTTCACCATTTTTGGCTCTGGCTATTCCCCAGTTCTATCTATTTCTCTCCACTGAAGGTGTCTACTTTTCTCACAACTGCACTTGATGCTTTGGTGAACATTGCTGTGCAAAAGTCACTAAACAGTGTTGGCTGGCAATGCTACCATGGAGCAGAAGACCATCTCCTCCCTGAGCTTCCTCCCTTCCATGTGCTGTTGGCTGTCTTTGCAGCTCTGATGGCTGCCCTTGCTGGCTGGAGGATTCCCATTACATGCTCCTACTGCTCTTCAGTATTATCCCAGGAATCTTACACAGTTCTCTGCTGGAGCAGGGAAGTTGGACAAGATGATCTCCAGAGGCCCCTTCCAACCCCTACCATGCTGAGATTCTGTGATTCTATGATCTTCAACTAGAGCAGGTTGCTTAGAGCTCCATCCAACCTGACCTGGAATGTTTCCAGATACAAGGCATCGACCACCTCTCTGAGAAACCTGTGTAAATGTCTCACCACCCTCGTTGTGAAACCTTTCTTCCTTCTGTCTAGCTTAAATCTCCCCTCTCTTAGTTTAAAACTGTCACCCTTTGTCCTGATCAGAAAGTCCGGCAACAGGATGTGATGGACTGTTGTAATATCAAAATGATTTTTAAAATAAATTTAGCCCAAACAGTATATGTCTCCTTGCTGGCCTGTCTCACCTGGCTTTATTTCCCAAGGTATTTTCTATTCTATAAACTGCCTCCAATTCTTTCTCATCCCTTTAGGCGTGACTTTTTCTAGGCTTGGTGGGATTATATTTCAACTGGTAGGTGATCTTCAAAAAGAGAGGAAAAGGATACTGGTGAAAATGGGAAGAATTCAGTGATATACCAGGGCTGTAATGACATTTACTTACATGCCAATTTATTTATCCTTCTCTACTAAAGACAAAACATTCTAATTTAGATAACTTTGAGGGCTGATAAAGGCACATTTCTTCTAAGGCTTTCTGGGCATAAATTCATGCAAAGTTTCACTTCAATAACAACTGCAAATTACAAAGGCTTCCAAGAAGCAGGAACTCGTTGAATTATTAAGCACCCAGCGGTGCCCGCCTTGAGCTCGTTGTGCAGTCTGGTTCAGTGACTGATTACTTTTCAGTAAGAGCCTTCTTAGGAGAAACTCTGCCCCTCCTCACAGCATTGCTATCGGCATTCAGGTCATCAGAATCAATTAAGACTGATTGTAAGCTTGCATGGACAGGAAGGGTCTAGGGAATGGCAGGAGATGGCAGAACCTGCATCTTTGAGCGACCTGGGGTCCTGGTGAAAAGGAGCCTGGAGAAAAGGAGGCTCAAGGGAGACCTTCTTTCTCTTGACAACTCCCTGAAAGGAGGTTGGAGCCAGGTGGGGGTTGATCTCTTTTCCCAAGGAACAAGTGACAGGACAAGAGGAAATGGCCTCAAGTTGTGCCAGGGGAGCTTTAGGTCAGACAGGAGGAACTATTTCTTTCCCACAAAGATTGTCAAGGCCTGTCCCAGGCTGCCCAGGGCAGTGGTGGAGTCCCCGTCTCTGGAGGGGTTTCAAAGTCATGGAGATGTAGTGCTGAGGGACATGGTTTAGTGGTGACCTGGCAGTGCTGGGTTAATGGTTGGACTCAGTGTCTCTTAAAGGTCTTTTCTGACTAAAATGATTCTGTGATTCTACCTCCCCATTAGGTGTGGATCAAGTTGCCAATACTGGACATGGTCAGGGGGCTGTTTCCCATACATTAAGCTTCAATAAATCTGCTGCCATCACGAATGCTGTTAATTAGTATCAGTCTGCAGCCTCACCAGAAAGACTATGTGGACAATGAGGGCTTTGTCAAATGCCTTCTGCATTTTAAAGCCATGCTGAAAGGACATCATGTGTAAGTGCTGACCGAGCTGCCATCCTTTACCAAGGGAAGACCTTTTTTTTTCACATTGCTCCAACTTGTATGACGTGCTTCATAAAGAAAAGAGAAAGAAAATAGAAAATGAGATGTTTCTTGCTATGTGCATACTCATGTTTTAGCCTTTTCATCGTGCCATTAGGTCTTCCAAATAACACGCAGCACTCAGATGTAGTGAGGGGCGGAAATCTGGACCAAATTACAAAGGAGCATGACTTGCAAGCTCTTTTTATTTTTTTAAATGAATTACAAACAGCATGATGGCCTCTGTCCATGTATGGCAGCCTCTCTGACACTGCATCCCAGAGGAGCAAAGTACATTCATAGCCTTAAAACTGTCTGAGAAGTGCATTTTGTGCAATTATGCAGCAATGTAAATGCTCTGAGCTCAGGCAGCATCTGAGTGTGGCGTTAATCCCCAGCTGGAAGGTTTTCAAGTCAAAGCACATCCTTCAGGAAACATTATTCCTTCTGTGTTATTCAGAAAAAAACCCCCACACCATTCTCATATTTTGAAAGGTTTTCTGAGACTGAAGACATCTCACACATCGTGGGCAATGCTGTCCCAAAATAGTTACGCTCAAGGGAGCTGGCTGGCAGTTTCACAAGAACTCAATGGAGTAAAGTCATGGGTTTTCCCTTTCTTTTGCTTTCCTCCTCCTTACCCAGGCGGGATTTCTGTCTGCCCCTTACCAGCTATTGCTGTGGGTGTCGAAACCCAGCCCTGTCGCAATTTGCTCTCCCATGTGTCTCTAGAGCCCATTCATAAGAATTGAAATTTCAATTGAATATATGCCATGAAATTTCCCTCCTCTGCTGCCACAGAAGAATTTCAGGATGGATCATAGAATCATGGAGTTCGGCTGTAGAACAACAAGGATATTTCTTGTTGTATTTGCACAGCCTGTGAGATTTCCCCTTTCTTTAGGACAGGAAGGAAAGTCCCGTGGTTGAGGGACAGGAAAGGGAACCATGAGTTCAGCCTCTGGGTTTGGCTTTCTCTTTCCGCTTCTGAATTCAGCTTGTAGCAACATCTGTGCGACAGTCACTGACAGGTCTCAGGGCAACTCCAACATGTGTAATAAGGCAAGGCAGGGATTCAGAAATCAGCCCCCAAAATACATAGAAGCAAAGCATCTAATTACCACTGGTGGACTCCAGCCACACAGTTTGGATCCCAGCTCTGTGAACAACTTCTGCAGAATTCCTAACATTTGCATCTCGGGTTTTGGCTGACTCTCTGTAAGATATTAGCAGAGCTCAGATGTAAAATCCTGTCCCTAATTCAGAACCCATATGAAGAAAAGGATCAGCCTCAGCACCACAAGTTGAGTTGTGTCCCATTCACCAGGCAGGAAACTGAGCGGCTCCTTTGCAAACCCAGCTTAACTCTTGGGCCAGGAGCAGAGTTGGAGTAACCAGCAGAGCTTAGGCAGATGCAATCTCACCAACGTGGCCTCTTCAAGGCTGGAAGTGCCAATCTATTCATCTGTGGACATCTATAAACTCAGACATATGAGATTTTATAATCTCTTTGCACCAGATAAGGGCTGTTATCATTTGCTGCAAACTGGCTTTAAATGCTCCAAAAAATAGTCCTTCCACCGCATCCTCTGGAGAATTTAACACCACTGAACTGACTGTAATTAGATTGGAGAAATTAAAGCACTTCATGAAGCTCATTCAGGTTTTAAGTCACTGGGACTTCTTAGTGCTTGGGTTTCAATAGGAATTATGCTTTTCACTTACACGGGATGCGCTCAGGATCTGCATGTCCAAATGTTTAAAGGTCAAAGGCTTGCAGTGCCCTAAAAGCTGAAAGAGCTGCAGGAAAGCTCTTGGTCAGAGAGTGGCAGCAGCAGGCAGGAGACGGCTCTGAGCTGAGAGCCACAGGGCTAATGCACCAGGAGAAAGATTTTCTTTCCAAGGAGTTTAAGGGCTTTTTTTAGAAGCACAGAATGGTTTGGGTTGGAAGGGACATTTCAAGGTCATTTAGTCCAACCCCCCTGAAGGGATGAGGGACATCTGCAACTAGAGCAGGTTGCTCAGAGCCCCAGCCAACCTCACCTGGAATGTTTCCAGGGATGAGGCATCGACCACCACTCTGGGCAACCAGGGACAGTATTTCACCTGCATACCTCTCCCAGATGATACAATATCAACTCATGTATAGCTAATGGGCTGAGAGAGTTGGGGTGGTTCAGCCTGGAGAAGAGAAGGCTCTGAGGAGACCTTACTGCGGCCTTTCTGTACTTCAAGGGGCCTGTCAGAAAGATGGGACAGACTTTTTAGCAGGACTTGTTGTGACAGGACAAGGGGTGATGGTTTTAAACTAAAAGAGGGAGATTTAGACCAGAGAGAAGGAAGAAACTTTTCTGAGTGTGGTGAGACTCTGTCCCAGGTTGCCCAGAGAGGTGGTCAATGTCCCATCCCTGGAAACATTCCATGTGAGGTTGGCTGGGGCTCTGAGCAAACTGCTCTAGTTGCAGATGCCCCTGCTCCTTTCATGGGGTTTGGATTAGATGACCTTGAAAGGCCCCTTCCAAACCAAACCATTCTGTGATTCTCAGCTTGTGCTTTATTGTTTAGGACAAAGTTCCTTTGCGGGCACAGCTGGGTGCAGGGTGCAGAAGTTGCAGGGAGGAATAAACAAGGCAGCACCCTTTCCCCCTCAGCACGGCCAGGGAATGGCCCCTGCTGTGCTCAATCAGCCCCCACTGTCACAACCTTAATACTTTGCAGAAACCTGTTTGCATCCTACAAGGGAAAAGATGGGTGAGCAGCTTTGGGTCCAGAAAAACCTTTGGGGATACAGGAGGAGCCTGTCCGACTGTGGAGATGCAGCCTGGTGCTGTGCCATTGAGTAGCCAGCTTGGACCAGCCGGATAAGATTGTTTTGCTCCAAGGACACAATGCTTCTTGGCCTTCGAGGGTGCTCTGGCAAACATCTGAGTCCTGGGATGGAGCAGCAGCCCATACACCTGCAAAACTCATGTCGGATCACAGCAGCAAGAAATGAGGTGCTGAGGAAAAGAAGTCAATAGATGGTGCTCTTCTTTCGTGCAACATCCCATTGTAATAGTGTTGCTGGAAGGTGTGTCCACCTTTTCCTGCCTGTCTCTAGGCATGGGGGTTGATGACACCCTTGTCTGGGACATTTTGGGTGTCTGCCTCTTTTCCTCTGCAGCCAGAGACATTTGTCTACCCACCAGGTTATTCACCCCTGAAGAGGAGTTCTGACCTCCCACCTCCAAATTAACCACATTTTGTGGATCCTGGGGGACTGTCTGCACATGCAGAGCTTCTCTGGAAAGAAAGGAGTTATGCATCTGTAAAATATTAATAATACCTTTTTTAGATCAAATAATGCCTTGCTGAGATACCGCATAGCCAACAAGACCTGATAAAGTTTATTTTCTCTGCAGTGCATTATCTGTCTGATGCAGCCCTGCTTGGGAGGACAACTCAGGGTCACTTGGGCGAAGAGTATTTTTGAACGCACTGATTTGTCCATCTCCTACTTAGCAAAATGTATCTCTGCTGCTAGAGCTAATAAGGTGGTTGTTTAACTATTATTTAATTATCTTGTGCAGGGAAAGCATCTAATCCTCCCTTTGGAAACATCATGTCCCACTGCCCAGCATGCCCTCTTTGCCACGACTGGTTGTCCTATCCATCAAACCCCAAGAAGAAATGTCAGGAGGAAAACGTGGCTGTGCTTTTTTCAGCTTTCCCCAAGCTGGAAAATATCCCATTCAGAGTTTCTGTCTGGGTGTTTATTGTGACTTTTGGGTGAAAAGAGAATGAGGAACCCACCAAAGGTCTCTCCATTTTCTCTGGTACCTTGTATTCTCCTTGGATGTGACTTTGCAGCTGCCCGGGTCCCCAAGCTGCAACATCATAAGGTCCAAGTGTGAATTTGCCCTGGCAAACCTTGGCTGGGTTTGTGCACCCATCTGCAACTAAGACAGCCCCAGACAGTGATGTTCAGTGCAGCAGGGTAGGGTGCAACATTTTGGCCAAGTGGCAGTAGCAGGTAAAGGGCTGGGCTCAGTCCTCCAGAGCTTTTGAAATCCAGATATTCAATAATACAACCTGTTTGTTTGGATGTTTTTTAGGTAAAAAGTGTACACAAATGGCTTTTATGGAGAGCATAAGATGAACCTGCAAAAGTGTGTGCAGCATTAGGGTGCATGACCCACTGAGAGAGCAGCACCTCATGGAGTCTCATGGCATTTGGCCCTGAAAATGTTACCTCCAGAGACTGTGGTTTATCAAGCATAGCAGTAAACCATATTCAGCATTCAGTTTTCAGTCACAATAACTCATGCCAGCCTTGCTTTGCCCTATCCAACCTATCAAAAGCTCAAGGGAGGCAACGATGACCACAGCAGTGCTAGAATGATACCAAACCTGGGCTCCTCTGGACCAGGGACATGCCTGAACCTCGGAGGATCCATTGGTGAGGTTGCTCTGCTAAGACCTTTCCCTTCTTGCCTTTTTTTCCAAGCTATCAGGTCCCTGAGCAGTCGCTAAGCTTCCCACTGCCATGGCACAGTGGCAGGTGGAGAGTGAGAGGGGAGAGAGCTGGAGAGGGACTGTCTTCCCAGTCCCACCTAAAAGCTTTGTATATCAAACTCTGCATCTGAGCTAGTCTGTCTGCAGATGGTTGCAGAGAGGTTCCTAGATTTTCTGAGCAGGATAATGTATGTGCAGGGTTATGGCTGGTGTGGAGACACACATTTCCCAGTAAACTGTGGGAATGCTGATTTTTGAAGCTGCAAAAGGCTGGTGGGGCCAAAGGTCCAGGGGATGGACATCCAAGGACCTGTTTTGAGAGATGAAGTTTATTGCAGCTGTCTGGAGAACCTGCAACATCTCCAGCTATATTTGGTGATGTTTTCATTACGTCCTCCTGCGAAGGTGACTGCGAGAGTCTCCTGTAGTGGTTTGAGCTGCTGGAGTGAGTCGGGTGAGCGTCCTCACCTGGGTGCTTGAACATATTTCCAAGTCCAAGAGGTGAACACAGCCCCTCCAGCCAGCTCCTCTTGGGGAGCACATCCTCATACTACATCCCCCAAAGATTGCAGGTGTCTCCCTGGCTATGATGAGCTAACCCTCATCTTGCTTTGCCTCACCAGTGATGCTCAGCAGCAGGTCCTGGTGACTTGCAGGTTGTACAACAACCTCTACACCCCCGCTCATGCAGAAAGGACAGCTGAGTTTTCTGATAATGCATTTCCAGAAGAAGCTAGTAGCTCTGTCTGCTTTCATCCCACCCCTCTGTTTGTGGTGTCTGAATGCAGGCAGCACCTCATCTCCCTCATCTCTCTGCAGCATGGAGATGTCTGGGGCCAGGGCCAGCTCCCTCCATGGCACTGTTACCATACATGAGTCACTGTCCCCAGCTGAGCTGGCAGCAAAATGGAGCAAACCCAACAAACAGAAATGAGAAGGAAGAGGAGGAAAAACATTTAAGGATGGTGGGGCTGAGAAGGAACTGTGCCAGCAGCTAGGCAGAGCATCCACCCAGGTCCAAGCAAGGAGAGGAGATCCCTGATGTCCACCTGCATGCAACCCAAACACACAAGGGCTCCAGAAGAACCCCAAAGGGAGAAATCCCAGTTGTCCTTTGACAGCTTTAGCTGGGGCTGCCTGTTCATTAACTCCTCTGGTTCTTCTCTGGAAATGCTGCAGTGATTAGTGCAAAAAAGAGATGGGGAGAGTTATCAAAAAATGAACACTCTGGATCATAAATCCCAGGTTAACATCACAACTTCGAAAGTGAAATAAATATATACAAATAAAGCGAATGGAATAAGAAAATGAATGTAAGGAGAAAGCCCTGTAGAGATGGGACACTTGCATGGAGGGGCAAGGGGACAGGAACCAGGAGATGGAGCAAAGTCAAAGACCAGTTTGGACTGGGACTGTGTCAGCAGTTTGCAAAGCCCTTTCTCAGCAAACTGCAGGGGCAGCTTTGTCATTTTTGGATTGAGGCTTCAAGAGAAGGAAGAAAAAAAAAAAAAATCCCTTTGAAAGAGGTTGCAAAAGTTCTGTTTAAAATGTGCTCCGGCTTTTGAAATAGCAGGCTAAGCCCCACCTCCACACACCCATCCCCACCTCCAGCCTGGGAAGTAAAAGTGAATGGCTCCAGCAGCCACTGGCAGAGGAAAACTTTTGCTCCTGGTGAAGTGGGATCGGGATCGGGAGAGTCCTGAAATTGTGAGTATGGCAGCACCTGCTCGCTGTGAGGAGATGCTGAGAATGACTTTGGTACCGACCCCACTTGGGGTCTTGACTCTGAGCTGCCAGATGGGTTTAGGGCTTGGGACATGTGAAGTTTCTCACCCTGCTTTTCCCTGTGTTGTTTTGCAAGACTCTGTGAACCCATTTGGCTCAGGAGCTGGATTTTTCCAGCGGCTTAAAAACTAAAGGGAAAAAAAAACCTTACAATAAAAAAAGGAGTGATTACAAATGTTCTGCATGCCTGTTCTGGGTCAGCTCTGTGCATGTGTATTTTGCCGCTTCAACTCTGCTTATGCTCATTTGAGTCTTTTTTTTTTTTTTTTCTCCTAAGGCAGCTCCCCTTATTTCTCCATTTGCCGGGAGTTTTCCCAACCCCCAAGGCTGCCACGGTTGGTTTCTCTTACAGTTTTCCTTCTTCTTTTATGGCAACACCTATTCTCATCCCAGATCTTGGTAGACTCTCGGAGAGGATGCCAGTCAGGCATGGACCTTCCCTGTACCTGGGCTGGCACAGTGTTGGTGCCACACGGGAACTCTGTGCAAACCCAATCTTCTGCAACACTGCCTTGCCTGGGGAGAGGAATCGGTTCACAGTGATCCGAAGCAGGATCACGGTGTTGGTTACAAAAAGCTGATGTGACTTCCTGGCTTCCTGAGAAAATTGGTGGCAGGGACTAGAAAGGGTTAACACCGGGGTGGGAAGTCGGGAAAGCCTTTGTGCAGCTCTGCAGGCTTAGGTGAAGATGCAAACAGACCAGTGATCAAGGTTGATCTTATTTGTTATGTGCATTTGCTGCTCAGGGTTGCTGTGGGTTTAGCCTGGGGACAATCCCTGAGCTACTGCCTCTGACTGCTCCTGCCAGCATCATGCTGAGTTTCTTAGCTGCACCCCTCGCTGGTGAAGAAGGCTTTATGGTTTCTCCTGGGTCTTGGAGCTGGTGTGTCCCTTAAACCAGCGAGTGCTTAAAGACTTGGAGGTCGACATAGCCTCCTGGGAGTTAGCTGCGACACCAGCCTGTACTCCCTGAAACCCTTCATTTTTAACAGTCAGAGGTGAGATTCAATGCTGGGAGAAGGTGCTGTGCTTCACACAGCCCAGCTGATCATGTGTTTGCCACACTTGCTGATCATGTGTTTGCCACACTTGCTGATCCTAGCAGGACTAGAAAAGAGATTGTCCCCCTGTACTCGTCACTGGTGAGGCCGTACCTTGAATCCTGTGTTCAGGTTTGGGCTTCTGACTCCAAGAAGGACGTTGAGGGGCTGGAGCATGTCCAGAGAAGGGCAACAAAGCTGGGGAAGGGTCTAGAGCACAAGTGTTCTGAGGAGTGGCTGAGGGACCTGGGGTTGTTCATCCTGGAGGAAAGGAGGCTCAGGGGAGATCTTCTCACTGTCGACAACTCCCTGACAGGAGGTTGGAGACAGGTGGGGGTTGGTCTCTTCTTCCAAGGAACAAGTGACAGGACAAGAGGAAACAGCCTCTAGTTGTGCAGGGGAGGTTCATGTTGGACCTGAGGAACAATTTCTTCTGCAAAAGTGTTTTCAAGACCTGTCTCAGGCTGCCCAGGGCAGTGGTGGAGTCCCTATCCCTGGAGGGGTTTCAAAGTTGTGGAGATGTAGTGCTGAGGGACATGGTTTAGTTGTGACGTGGCAGAGCTGGGTTAATGGTTGGACTCTATGGTCTTAAAGGTCTTTTCCAAACAAAACAATTATGTGATTCTGTGATTCTTTCAGGTTTCAGCTGTGGTATCCCTGGAGGGCTTGGGGACAACCGTGCTGCCTTCACTGGGACAAAGTGGGGGGAGACATCCCACCCTGGGGGCTGTTGCAGCTCTCTGCTTCCAGCCACTGCGGATCTGGTTTGCCAGGGGTGAGGCTGCCCCATCCTTGGCAGTACGTCCAGATTATAGGGACAGCAAGCAAAGGATTATTTGGGAACAAATCAGGGCACACACTCAGGGTCACTCAAGGATGCTTTATGTCCCTCTACAAAGGCTGTAAAACCTGTTATTGCTCAAATTACAGGGCAGGTTTCTCGTCAATCCAAAGGCCCGTTATGCCCAAGGGGCCTGTATGGGTACACCCTGGATCTCTTACATCTCTGGCGCTTTTGAGCAATTAGTGTATCATAAGGGCACATCCCTCCCTCACTCCTGTCTCACCTGGATATGTGTCTGAGGCACCTTTTCATGCTGTGCATAGGTTTGCAGCTGTGCCATCGGGATTTTTCCAGCTGGAACCCCTGCAGTGCACTGGGAAGTGAGTAGGATCTACAGACCATGATGCTGTGAGGTCCTGCGGCTTCGTGTCCAACCCGAGCACACTCTGAGCTCTTCACTGTTGCTCTTAGTTCTCTAGGTCCACAGCAAAAATGAAAATGCCAGTCAAGGATGTTGGGATAAATTAAAGAACAAGGACAAATGAGACAAAAAAGAGAGACACTTAGAGTTAGTTATGAGCAGCACTGAGGATACCCAGCCATAAAAAGAAGCCAGAGCTAAGCTGCTTCAGGAGCTTATCAAAATTCATGGCTGTATTTCACCCTACTGTCTGTATATGATAACCTCATACAGCATTTGTCTGAGGCAGTGGAGTGCAGCTCACCTGCAGTTGCTGGTACAGCTCCAGTGGGCAATGGAACATCCTTTATCCAAGCTCTCATCAGGATCTGATTTCTCACTAGTGGTCCAAACCATATCGATCTGCTCCAAAGGGCCTTTTATCAGTTACCTGCAGAAATTTCATGACTGCATTTTTTTTTTTCCACTGGTCTATACCATTCTTGTGCTCAGGGAGAAGATGCCAGAAAAGTGAAAAGCATTAAAAAGGAGCATCCACCTCCCTGCTGTGACATCCATCCATCTGTTCTGGCAGCCGCTAAGAGTCAGCAGCTGCTGAAAAGTCATGCTACCCCAGTGAGGGTTTGCCCCTCACCTTGTTTGCATGGACACATACAAAGCTGTGCTCTGCTTTGGCCAATTCCCTCCTAAATGGGGGCATCAGGCTGGCTGTGGGAGCCCTCCTGACTCACAGCCCTCTTGGTTTGTTTATTATTTGGCTGTTTTGCAACACACTCTAATTTCTGTTCATTATCCCTCCTATTCTGACTTCTGGCCATGGGTAGCATTTCCAGGCTCTGAAATGCTTCATCCTGCTGCACCCAAGTACTCTTAACCCAGCCATCCAGTCTTTGATGCCTCCCCTGCAGCAGCCCAGGCGTCTCTGGGGACCTTGATCTGTTCAAAACCAGATCCCAACCCACCTTTCTTTATGGTTTCTGGCTCATGGTTTGGATCTTGAGGTTGCTGGTCTGCACCATGCTGGTCTCATTGGCGCTCGGCAGCACAGCACAGCTTTATTCTCAACCTGCTGCATGTTCCCTGGCTTGAGCCATCCCTTGGACTAAATGTTTGATGTCTGGACCCATTACCTTTGTAAATGTAGACTTGAGGCATGGCTTGGGAGCTTCATTACCTATCTTGGGACCTGTTGGTGGCCCCCAGGATTTGGAAAGGTTAAAAAAAAAATGGAGACAAGTGGTGTAAGACACTGCTGAGTGGGGAATTTCTGACTTGAAACATGATTGAAACACTGTGAGCTCTGAAATATCCTCTGGGAGAAATTGATAGTGGGTGGATGGCTGGAGAAACCCTGGGACAAGTTTGTTCCGAGGGATACAGGAGAGGACTTGCTGCCAGACAGGCCCTGGCTGTGGACAGGCAGCTTGCCCACAGCCAGATGTGCCTCCAGATGCAGATTAGGGGACTTCCAGAAAATAATTTCTTTTTTCACTAGGCTTTCCTTGATTTGTCTGAGTGTGCCAGCCTGTACCTGCTCTCAGGGTGAGCAGGAGATGCTTCTTCCAAATTGTGTCAAAAAACTTGGCAGCGAAAAGAAAAGCAACAACCCTCCATAATAGACTTTCTGCAGTCCATTAATATTAAATAATGGAAGTTATAATTAGTTGTGACATGAATTAATCCTCCCTGCTGCCCAAAATATCAGTGTTTCTTCCCTTTCCCATACCAGCTCCAGCACCCAGTGCTTGCACAGGGCTGGGGCTTTGCTCCAGTGCTTGCTCCTTGTCCCAACATCACCCCAAAGTGTCATCAACTCTCCTCCCTGCATTTCCTCCTGAATGTTTATAACCAGCTCCTCTCCACCTCTTTTTTTTTGCTGGCTAAGGAAGTTTTTCACTTCTCCTAAGATCTACTCTCAGTTCCCTGTAGCAGCATTTCTCTGCACCTACCCTTCGATCAATCCCTCTCGGGTGTGGGTGGCTGGCATCAGTCCCAGCTCCTGGTGAAGTAAAACTTACTGGTCTCCCCCCAGAATGTGGGGACTCTTTGATAATAATCTATGTGTTAGTCTGGAGGGAGAAAAGAGCTTCCCTTGAAAGTCCTTCAGAAATAAATAAGTAGGAAGCAAGTGAACTGGTGTGTCGATGCTCCTCACACAATACTCAGCATCAGTGTGGGGGATCAGGTCCGGGTTCCTGGGAAGATTGTGTGTACAGATGGAAAATCCTAGGTTTTGGCCTTTTTTTAGAAGTTAGAGGTAATATATAGCAAACAACATCTGGGTTGCTCCAGGAAGCCTCTGCTCCAGGGAGCTGTTGGGGCTTTCACGCAGGATGCACGTTCTTAGGCACGAGGCTTTTGCAGCATCTCCTACTCTTTGTTTTGCAATAGCTTCCCCTTTGAAAAGTTAGTTTTTCTCATCGAGCATGGCTGCATCCGTTGGCTTCTGGAGACCCTTTGGCTGCTGCCTTTTTCTTGTTTTCATATGTTTCCTCCAGCTGCTCTGTGTTAATGGCACTGCAAAGCCTGACAGTCTTTAGAAATACTCCACAAAAAGCCCATCTTTTTCTCAAGTCTTCACTCCTGCCCAAGCATCAGTAAAAGTACAGAGGAAAAACCCAAATAATCAGGAACATATTTATAGTGTAGAAAACCCCAAATTAGGAAAAGACCTCGGGTTTGGGATCACCTTCCATCAGACATCTATTGGCAGATGTTTCTCCATAGACTCCATCACTGTCTGCAGCCTACAGAAAGGCAGGTCCCCACTGGGGAACAGGCTTTTCATACTTCATTAATCATTTTAACTCCTATCCTGGGGTTTTGAGTTGCTTGAAGCAGGGAATATTTCCCTGCCAAAAGCACAGGAAGTGGTGCTAAAATAGCGAATCCCTCTGACATCACTTTTCTGTAGTATGCACCATGTCTGTTTGTCCTCTGTACAAGAGTACTCTCAGCTTCTGGCACGGTCCAGAGGAGAGGACTGACATTTTATTCAATATACTGTATAAAAACTTACAGAGAAGGAGTAATACTTGAAAAGTCGTGAGATCCCTGCCTGGCAAATGTCTTAAATGTCCTTGAGCTGAACCCGCAGTGAACTGCCAGCACAAACACACCCATAGTTCACATGGGGAGAAACGAGTGCAGGAGCTGCAGCGAGGTTTAATGAGACGTTGCTTTTGCATGGGGGGAGGTGAATCCCACCAGAGCCTGGGAAGCAGCAGGAGCAAGATGGCAAGTGAGGTAGTCTCTGAGGTTGCCAGATCCTGATGGCTCTGTAGCCCTGGGCAGGCTTTGAAAATAAAACCATGCAAATGATTCATGTCATTATGCAAGTCTCAGCCTTGCTGCTTATTTAAGTTGCTGAGATTGAAGATCTCAGCTGCAACATCCCCTTCACCAGTAGCCTCTGCTATTCCTTCCCCAGTACTCTGCCCTAGGGAGGCCACCTTTGGAGTATTGTGTCCAGTTCTGGTCTCCCCAGTTCAAGAGAGAGAAGAAACTGCTGGAAAGTCTCCAGCACAGGCTCCAAAGATGCTGAGCATCTCTGTGCTGAGGAAAGGCTGAGAGCTCTGGGTCTGTTTAGCCTGGAGAAGAGAATCTGCGCAACGCTTCTCAATATATAAAGGGTGTGGGTCAAGAGGGTAGGGCCAGAATCTTTTCAGCAGCGCCCATTGACAGGACAAGGGGCAATGGGCACAAACTGGAACCCAGGAGGTTCCATCTGAACAGGAGGAGAAATTCTTTCCTGTGAGGGTGGCAGAGCCTTGGCCCAGGCTGCTCAGAGAGGTTGTGGAGTCTCCTTCTCTGGAGAGATTCCAAACCCACCTGGACAATGTGATCCTGGGCACCCTGCTGTGGGTGACCCTGCTGGAGCAGGGGCATTGGATGAGATGATCTCCAGAGGTTCCTTCCAACTCCCACCATGCTGTGATTCTGTTATCCCAAGGCTGAGCTTGCAGCGTTCTTCAGATTAATCCATATTCTCCAGCCCATCCACAATATCCACTTACCCTTTGCAGTCAAAGTTGTGATAAAAATTTAGGGCGATTTATTTGCTAAATCTGTCTCCCATTCTGTGATTCTCTGATTCTGTGATTTCCTCTGCCCTCTGAGACACTTCTGCTCCCAGGTGCTTTCCCCTCTTGCAGGTGAGGCCACCTCAGCTCAAGGATGGGAACTGTCCTCTTCCCAAGGATTTATGATGATGGCTACTGCCAACATCAAAGTCATCCAGCACATGGGGACAGTCCCTTCTTGTGGATATGGCTCTGCTGGCCTTGGTCTGCAGAGCTTCAGGGACACTGCACACTCTCTAAGAAATGATCACCCAAAGCAACCCACTTTTTTTACAGTGGGGAGACCCTCTCTTATCCTGGTGTATCTGGTGTATCCTGGTGTATCTCTTATCCTCCCTCTTTTAGCCTAAAATCATCACCCCTTTTCCTGTCACAACCGGCCCTGCAAAAAATATTGTCCCCATCTTTCTGACAGGCCCCTTTATTGGCTGAAAGGCCATGAGAAGGTCTCCCCAGAGCCTTCTCTTCTCCAGGCTGAACACCCCCAGCTCTCAGCCTGGCCTCACAGCAGAGGGGTTCCAGCCCTCCCAGCATTGCTGTGGCCTCCTCTGGCCCCGCGCCAACAGGTCCCTGTCTCTCCTGTGCTGAGGACTCCAGAGCTGGACCCAGCACTGCAGGGGGGTCTCCCCAGAGCAGAGCAAAGGGGCAGAATCCCCTCCCTGACCTGCTGCCCATGCTGCTCTGGATGCAGCCCAGGATGCCATTGGTGGCTCATGTCCAGCTTTTCATCCACCGACTGTCATGCTTCTCATAGCCACATCAGGTTGGGTTGGGCCATCAAAGTCATGGTTTATCTCTGTTGACTGCAAGCATAGTCCAGGATGTGTTTCAGTGGCAGATGTCCCCAGTGCATATGTAGAGTCAGGTGAACTCCACAGCTGCATGACAGTATCCAGAGCTCTAGCACCTCCACATTACTCTTTTTCAGGCCTCATCTCCATAGGAGATGGTGTGAGAGTTCCCATCTCTGTTTTGGTACTGCCAGGTAAGCTCCAACCCCTTCACCACATCTTGCAGTGCTCGATCAGGTGACGACCCCTCCAAGAAGGGCTCCAGAATCTGGCAGGGTGTGCCGAAGAGGTCAGGGAGCTCAGTGAGACCTCATCACAAAGATGTGGTGCCCTTCCAAGTCAAAGGGGGTCAGAGGTGGCAGGGACCTACAGAGAGTACCTGGTCCTACCCCATGCCAGAGCACGGCAAATGTCTTTCCCTCATCACCCATGGGGCCTACAAGAAAGCCAGAGAGGGATGTTTTACAAGGGAAGTGTAGAACAAGAGGCAATGGCTTTAAAGTGAAACAGCAGATTTAGATTAGAAATTAGGAAGAAATTCTTCACTCTGAGGGTGGTGAGACATTGGAACAGGTTGCCCAGAGAAGCTGTGGATGCCCCCTTCCTGGAAGTGTTCAAGGCCAAGTTGGATGGGGCTCTGAGCAACCTGTTCTAGTGGGAGGTGTCCCTGTCTATGGCAGGGGGGTTGGAATGTGATGGTCTTTAAGGTCCTTTCTAACCCAAATCATTCTAGAATTCTATGATTCTATAAATCTGTGATTGCATTTCATGGGTTTCAACACCATTTTTTATTTTTTCTTCTAATTTTTTAACTTCTCAGTAACAGCTTGTTTTGCTTCTCATGAGGTTTCTGGGATGTGTCATCCCTGACACATTTCTCATTATGAAGAGTCTCTTGAGCTGGGCCAATCTCGTTATCACTTTCTTTTTCCCAGTTCGTGCAAGATGGGAACAGATTTTGGGCACTTCTCCTCATCCTTTTTATTTCTAACCCTTCTTCTGAGAAGGAACTGATGTGTATACACTGGGGTTTTTTCCTTCTGTTTTATTATAAAGCATATTTGCACCCCCATTTTCCAAATCAGCTTCCCATTTATCATGGACATGTTCCTAAGTGCACACACTGACACCATTCCAGTTTTACGGACGGTGAATGTAAATTAGCTAGAAATTCAGCAGAAGGAAGATGCATTATAGGATATTTGCTGGCATTTTATCTTCCCTGCTGGGATTTAATTTGCTGTGTTACATTTGCCGTTATTTACTCAAGCTCTGCTGAGCCCAGCGTGTGTTTTGCCATGTTCGGCTAAGAAGAGCTGCACTGCTATTAATAAAGGTGTCGTGATAGATTTATATCCTCAGGAATTGGACAAGATGCTGGTGCCATTGAGCCTGGTCTTCTGCTATCCCAGCCAGGACCATTGTGTAAGTCCCATAGTAACTAGGATGTTTTGGGAGTAGTTCTGCTGCCCTGCTATTAATGAAAGGACAGCCTGGGGACAAGTGCAGCATCTTAATCTGTGCTGCAGAGGTTTATGAGATTCCCTGGCCAAGCTCTGCACATATGGGGGTCACTCCCCAGATTGTAGCTGCTCTGCTTTGCCACTTCGCAGGTCACTGTCTCCAGGGAGCAGTGATGAGGTGTCAGGAAAGCAAGGGTGTAATTAATGGCAATATTTTATTATAGCCTGATGGCATCAGTTGATGTGTTCTGACTTACTGGTATGTCCAAGCCCAGCCCCCTGTACCAAAAACATCTGTGGCTTGTCATACCAGGCTCTGCCTTCCCAAGAGATGATGTGACCGAGGACAGTAATGTGGAAAAAACAGGGCTCTGAGGACAAATTCTTCATCTGTAACTGAAGGAATAATATCAACTGATGGATCTGCAGCATCAGGCACCATTGTTTTCTGCGCAATTATCCATCCATCCATCCATCCATCCATCCATCCATCCATCCATCCATCCATCCATCATCTTCCCTGAGGAATATGAGTAAATTCCATCACTGCTTGGTAGCTGCTGGTTGGGGTCCTGCTGCATGAGCCACTCCACCAGTCCCCTGAGCTGAAAACACTGTCTCCCAGAGGTCATCCTCAGTAAAACTTGGCCATCCATGCACCTCAATAGACTCCTAAACGCTGCTGCTGAGCACAGAAAGTCCCTCTGAGTTTTATAGGAGATCCAGTTTTGCTTTAGAGTTTTCTTGCAAACATATAAAGAAGCAATTTTCTGCTTCATCAGGATGCAGTTCTGGCTTTAAAGGGCTTTGTGCCAAGGTCAGTGATACTGCTTGTAGTTACAGATCCTGTCACCTCTGCCTGTTACCCTGCATCCCACCCACCAGGGTCTTGGTGGTTGTGTCTCCCTAGCAAATGAATTTCATGTTCCTGTGATTTGGGGGAGAAAAGGTGAAATGCACCATTGAGAGCTTCAGCAAAGCAGCATTTGGCACATTGATACCTTATTGGGTTGAGATAGCACTTTTCCTTTTACGTGTGTCAATGAATGTGACTATGTTGAAGCTGATGAAGACAGCTGCACATGAGAGAGCAAAGCAGAAATGCTGGGTCTGGCTGCAGCAGCTGCTTTGCCATGGAGCTTTTCTCTGCATGGTCAAGGATGGGAAGGAAGGAAGGAAGGAAGGAAGGAAGGAAGGAAGGAAGGAAGGAAGGAAGGAAGGAAGGAAGGAAGGAA
>WTSP01021785.1:76699-93736 GCA_025331215.1 Actenoides lindsayi | reverse complement strand
GTGGTGCCCAGTGACAGGACAAGGGGCAACAGGCACAAACTGGAACCCAGGAGGTTCCATCTGAACAGGAAGAGAAAATTCTTTGCCGTGAGTGTGCCAGAGCCTGGCCCAGGCTGTCCAGAGAGGCTGTGGAGTCTCCTTCTCTGGAGAGATTCCAAACCTGCCTGGATGTGATCCTGGGCACCCTGCTGTGGGTGACCCTGCTGGGGCGTGGGGATTGGACGAGATGATCTGCAGAGATCCCTTCCAACCCCTACCATTCTGTGATTCTGCAATTCTGTGAGTGGATATCACATCATGCCAGGACCCCATGGCACCTCCACCCACTTACCCACAAGGACATGAGGCTTACAGGAACCCCACGTTGCCCTTAGTACTCCTCATTTCTGGTCTCAGAACAACCTTCAGATCCAACAGCCATCCTGCTCCTTCCCCCCATCCATGGTTGATATCTTAGTAATGAGATGCACCATTAACTCCAAATTAATTCAAATGGCAGCACTCCGGCACTTTTTAATACTGCTCCATGTTAAGTTAGGAAGTTTAATTATCTTCCTTCCTCCTCATGGATCTCGCTTGAATACATCCTCCTTTGCCAGTGCTGAGAAGCAATTAGGATTCTAATTTCTCATACCCTTAGAAAGGTGCAGGCAGTGACAGGCTGGAGCCAGCCTTGACATGGGCCTCAGGATGGTAAGGCTGGAGCCTGGCATGGGCAGGACTGGGCTGTGCTGGGAGAGAGGAAAAAGGCATGGGGGAATCTCTGTGATAGTTTATAAATTAAGTTTCCAAGCACATTCCTGTGGTCAAAGCACTGCAAAGAGTTGTTTTTTAGGGGAAAAGCTGTGGATAAAACCTGTTTGACTTCGACTCCCAGGCTTTATTAAATCATCTTTTATGCCATGAGTGAGCTACGAGAACACTGAGCAGTCAGAGAGGAGAGGGAAGCTGAGTCCCCTGAGGTGCCCTGACCTGGAGGTCCTCTGCCACCCAGTCCTCTCCCTGGTGTAACCCCATCAGGAACCACAGCCTGAAATAGTTATTTCAGAAAACTGGGGTACCACCAAAATATACACTGAGGCATCCCACCTCAAAAAAAAAGCCACTTCCTCAATGGATAAATCACTGTTTCAGACCAAAAAAAAAGCATCCCTTGTCTTGCTTGTGGTTGGCAGAGCCAGTGTCTATATTCGTTTCTGTTTTCATATGGATTTTTTAAATTAAAAGCAAAAAATTACTTAGCTGAGCTCCTCCCTATCTATTACAGAGTTTGACAGGTTTCTCAGGCCACGAAAAGGCTGTGGTAAGCTTCTAATGAATGAAACTCCAACGTTTTTGCTGACATAAATGGGAACTGCCTGAGCTCCTTGGTGGCTGGGTTGAAGGATGACTTTTTGGGTGAGGTGCCATTAAAGATTTGCACAATGCCAGGGAGGGAAACATCCATCTCTGTGGAAATGCCAGAGGGCAAACACTGAATTTTGTTTTTCAGGAGCATCCAGCCCGAAGACAAATCATTTGCAGTTGGGATACAGTTCATGCTGCTGAGAGTTTTAGGTAAATTAAAATGTGTTGAAATGCTGTCCTGGAATATCATGGCAGCTTGTGGGGATTCACTGGGGATTTCATCCCTAAGCAACCCTAGGGCTTCAAAATTGCTGTTTAATCAGAGTTTCAGACTGCCCAAAGCCTGTCCTAAGCCAGGGAAATATGCTGCTTTGCAGGGTCTGGGAGTCTGCATGTAGTGGGGAGGGGATGAAGCATCTCCATGGGGTACATCTACACACCTAAATAAAAGAGGGCAGGGAGTGAGTTTAGACTCAGGAGGGCAGCCCTTGGCTGTGTGCAGATACTGCCATGTTTGTCTTCAGCATATTAGGGTGGCTGCAAACCACATTCTGTGATCCTATTAGTTATTTTTCTTATGGTGAAAATTCATGTCCACCTGGAGGCCCCAAGAGTGTGCCACTTCAGTCATGGAAAGGAGTGTACATGCACAGCACAGTGCATGAAGGTGAGCAGCCTGGAGAAAAGGTGGCTCAGGGGAGACCTTCTCACTCTCACAAACTCCCTGCAGGGAGGTTGGAGACAGGTGGGGTTCAGTCGTCTTCTCCCAAGGAACAAGTGACAGGACAAGAGGAAACAGCCTCAAGTTGCACCAGGGAAAGTTTAGGATGGACATGAGGAACAATTTCTTCCCTGTGAGGATTGTGAAGGCCTGTCCCAATCTGCCCAGGGCAGTGGTGGAGTCCCCATCCCTGCAGGGGTTTCAAAGCTGTGGAGATGTGGTGCTGTGGAACATGGTTTAGTGGTGACCTGGCAGTGCTGGGTTAGCAGTTGGACTCAATGATCTTAAAGGTCTTTTCCAACAAAAACTATTATATGATTCTATTTATCATTCCTGGGATGAATGATGATCCCTTACCAGAAAGCAATGAGAAAGAAGGATTGTCTTGCATCTTGGTGCAGTGCAAATGCACAGCCAGCCCTTGGCACATTGTGCAGCACAAGTGGCTTCATGGGCCACAGCAAAGAAGACGATCCCCAGACACTCTACACCCCCTTTCACACATGGGAAAATAACCAGGGTTGGGTCTGTCCTGGAAAAGATGCTCCCACAATATAACAAAGACCCCTCTGACCCTCTGCTTCCAGCGTGGATGCCGGGGCCTGTTCTGTATGGCAGCGCCATTGACACGACCTGCATCCTCTGGGAGAAGAAGTGTGACAGGAAGGCAGCCTGCAGATACTACGACAACAACCTCTTCAGGCAAAGGTAGGGATGAGCAGTCAAGAGAAGGGCTAAGAGTGCAGAGGGAAACCTCAGGGAGCATGGCATCAGGCCGTCTCCAATGTGGGCTAAGTTGTATGTGCTACAGTAAGCAAACAGCGACACTTGCGTCCCCCTGACCCATGCTAACTCTCAGCAGTGCCCAGGAATGGTTTGGGAAGTCATTGGCACAAGGCAAAACCATGTCAAGAACCATGCTAACTTGCTGCTGTAGATCACAGAGGTCCACTTCCAGAAGTAGTCCCAGCATCATAGTGAGAACCATCATTCACTGGAACACCTCCCCAGAGTCATGGTAGAGTCCTCATCACTGGAGTTTTTTTCAGGATGTGAGTGGACAAAGCACTAGATAGTCTCATCTAGGCTCTATTTCCCATGAAAGATTGGACAAGATGATCTTCTGAGGTCTCTTCCAACCTGGGCTGTTGTGTCATGCTATGATTACTCATTTTACCAGCATTGATACAAGCAGCCTGTAATGAAGCCTTCTTCACAGAGGTAATGCAGCAGCAGGGGTGACCCCAGCCTCAGAGCTGCCTGTGAGGTGTTGCAGGGATCATGCAGGATGCCTTACACTCTGGGGTTCATCTTCCAACAGAACATCCCAGCTCAACACACAGAAAACACCAAATCCAGCCTGTGCACTGTGGGGAGGCTGGAAGGGAGCTGTAGATGGTCTTCCATCCCTATTGCAAATTCATCGTTGTCAAATGACTCACTGATCAGTAGCTGCAGAAAGTCCTACTCACTCTCAACCCTGAGACATGCTTTTATATGCCTCCTTCTTACCAGGAGATAAAACCTCTTAGTCTAGCACCAAAGAGAAGTGCATCTTGATAGCTATTTCTCCTCCTTCTGCCACTCTTCTTGGGACCCCAGCTTGCATCTGTTCCTTGCCCACTACTTAATATGCCCACAGAGCCCTTCTCCATGTTCAGTGCCTGCTTGGTGCCTGGGAACAATGGATGCTGGTGTTTAGTGCACTTAGGAATGCCCTTGCTACCCTGATTTGTTGTTTTTCCACACCACAGGTTTCTCGGTCTCCAGTTTTTCTTTGAGGTGGGCACTTTCCTGTGTTTCGTGACCGTGTATGTGATTCTCAGACGGCAGGAAAGGGAAGCCAACAAAGCAGCAGAGATGAAGGCAGACCCAGAGAAGGAGAAACTGGCGGGAAACTCCATAAAGAGCCCAGAATCCAAAGTGTGACACCGAAAATGTGAATTGTGATCCCTGTCTGGGAAGGTGAAACCATGTGAATCACCCCACACTCAAACTGTGAAGGATGGCTGCTTGGAGCAATGGACAATGGGACTGCTTCCTAATCTTCTGGGTGGGATGTATTACTTCTGTACTACCATGAAAGTCTGTCCATATGCTGTTCTACACCTGCCTTTGCCACCTCAATGGGGCACCTTGCTCCTTCATGTGGATTAATCCACACACATTAAACTTTGGATGCTACAGTCTTCTGGGTTTATGTCCTCCAAAGCATTTGTTACTGCTGACAGGCTTGGTGATGCCAGCGCTGAGCATTAACCATATAGCTGAAATGGTTTGTGTTTTTTAATAAATCATTTTTAAGAAATGGTTTTGTACTGAACCCATACATCTCCATGAATGATGGTCTGTCCTCACCCCCAGAATGTCAGCTGTGCTTATTTCCTTTTGCTCTCATGGTGTTAGGTCTCTCTTCCTTGAAGCCTTCATCCAGATCCAGCTGACATTGATGGGAGTTTTGTCCCAGGCTGTGGACTGTTGCAAGGACCAGCTCACATGCTTCACCCAGCTGCTGTGTAGGTGCTGCTTTGGCTGCAAGAGGCAAAGGGTGGGGATGCTGGGGAGGGGACAACATCAAAAGGAACCACAGGTTCAGCTCAGGAGAGAAACCCCAATACCCACAGACTTGCAGCACTTTGTCAGCAAGGCTGTGTTTTGCAGCAGTAATAATAATTCTTATTTTGGCATTATCAGTACTTGTCAGGGGAGCTTACTGTAGCATGTGAATGTCAAGGCTCCTTACCATTTTCCAGCTTGAGAAAGGCAGAACTTTCCCCAGGGGTGCAGGACCAAGAAAGGGAAGTTGAACCCAGCCCTCCAGCAGACTGGGCAGAGCTCGTGGCTAAGCCATTTGACCACAGAGCCAGACAGCCTCACTGGGCTCTTTGAAGGGCTGACTGTCAGAGGCAGCTGTAATGATGGGGTGAAAGTCAACTCTGGTGTTATTTTGGTGCAGCTGCCTCTATTTTCTGTGTTCTTCCCATCTTGGGGTTCCTTTCCACCCAAGCACAAATTGTGTTGCTGGTCTGCTGGTCTCATTCCATCAGTGTGCAACCACATATCATTGAGTAACTCATAATTTTGGGCTCCAGAATGGAATTCTGTAGAGAAACCCAAAACTTTTAAGTTCAGTCCAAATGTGCAGCAAATAAATACACATTGAAGAAAATTCATTAAGTCCCTGCATCCTGGCTAATAGTCCTATGGCAAGGTCTGGGGTGTGCAGAGAAGTACAGTGGTGGAGAATGTGGTTAAAAGGCTGGTTTAGATATTTCACCAAACTCTTTCCCCAGCTGTTTTGAAAGACCAAATAAACATACTTCAGAATGAGAGACTAATTTTATTTTTTTATTTTAGGGGTTTGGGTTTTTTTTTTCATATTTTTATGCAGTGCCTTTTGTTCATTGAGGAAATGGTTAAGAGAGTCCTGTTTGCAGGTACCTACACAAAAAAAAGTGACTTCTGGCTTAGAAGAAGGTGTTGGAAGACTGAAGAGATGTAGTTGGACACATTCAAGGAAGGACAAGTAGCATATGCTAACCATCAGCACCAGAAACCCAAATCTGGGGGAGTTTTGCACTACTCTCAGTTTCCAAGCCATGACTAGGCAGCATCTGTTTCTAAAACAGATTGGTGAGTAGGAATGAGGTTTTTTGGACAGGAGTAGGGAAACAACAGACCAAGATGCTCACAGTGGTCCCTCCACCTCTTGGCAGCCCATGAATTTGTGGCAGCTTCACTGCATCCTGGCTAAGCACAAGCCCTTGGCTTGCAGGCAGTTTCCTGCCTTGTTCAGCCCAATCTCAAGCCCCTCCAAGGTACTTTCCAAATCACAACAAACTAATAACAAAACAACTCATCTTGTATGGTGATACAAGTCTTGTGCTGCAATGTGATTTGCCAGGAATACCCCTGGATGGGGTTGCAGAATGACTTTATAAGTAGTCAGAAAGGCTGTACCTCCCAACCATTAAGACTTCAAATGGGGACCAGGCCATGCTCAAGTACCAGAGCAGCACAGCATGGCCATTGCACAGGTCCAAGGAATCTCAGCGTCTGTGGTGTGATCTGCCAACACAATCCTTCTGCAGAACCACTGCCAAACATTTGCGCATCCTGTGCTGCTGTTTCTGCCCCATCAGGTTGTTGGGCAGTGGTGGGGATGGGCTCAGGGAGTAGCTGTGTCCTCTCAAAGCAAACAGCATAGGTGATTAGACGCTGAGGGGACTGGAGAATCTCTGTGCAGAGAAAAGGCTGAGAGCCCTAGGGCTGTTTGGCCTGGAGAAGGTTGAGAGGGGATCTGATAAATGTTGATCAATATCTAAAGGGTATGGGTCAAGAGAATGGGTCCAGACTCTTTTCAGTGGTGCCCAGTGATAGGATAAGGGGCAATGGGCACAAACTGGAACCTGGGAGGTTCCATCTATGAGGAGAAACTTCTTTGCTGTGAGTGTGCCAGAGCCTGGCCCAGGCTGCCCAGAGAGGCTGTGGAGTCTCTTTCTCTGGAAAGATTCCAAACCCTCCTGGGCAATGTGATCCTGGGCATCCTGCTGTGGGTGACCCTACTGGGGCAGGGCGGGTTGGATGAGATGATCTCCAGAGGTCACTTCCAGCCCCCACCATTCTGGGATTCTGTGTGATTCTGTAGCACTAGATTTCTATATAAAATAGAGGAACACCCTCAGAGGGATGACAGTGCAGCCTTTCTGAAAGCCTCCCTCAGACTTCACCAGATGTGCCTTAATCCTTACCATTACCAGAGCAGTGGCACTGCTTACAGAAAGGAAAAGGGGAAAAAAAACCCAAAAAACAACCCAACACCTTAACGTGGCAATTTGTCTTGTAAGTTTGTTCACAAACATGATGGTGCAAAAGTAAAGAGTGAATTCAATTACCTCCCTTGGATTCATGGTGTTATTCCAGGCTGAAGAGAATCATAAAATCCCAGCAACGTGGGGATTGGAAGAGATCTCTGGAGATCATCTCACCCACAGCAAGGTGCCCAGGATCGCATTGTCCAGGAGGGTTGGATTCTCTCCACAAGAGAATCCTCTCCTCTGCCTCTGACCCACGTGATATCCATGTCTGCTGGGCTCATGATGGGTGCTGAAGCAACCCGCAGGATGGCCTGGCCAGCTCGCTCCCAGCATGACCTCTTTTCATTGCTGGGCTTAGGACTCCACATTTGTTTTCCACTTGGAAAACTCCTATCACATCGCATAGAGACTTTTCTCAGTCAATGCACAAGCTGGTACAGCCTGGATTCTGGCTTTCCTCATTACCCCTCCAGCAGAGGAGCATTCCCTGTGTATAATCATCCAAGCCAACTGCAAACAGTGTGTCTTAGCTTTGTGGTCAACTATCAGCCTGTTATTATGCTTTTGCTGTGGTAATTTCCATTAACTTGGGCTGGAGTTTCTATAAAGAAAAATAAAACCACTTTTCCCCCTTCCCTTCCTCTGTGCTCTTTAAGAACATGGATGAAAGGGGCTGACTTGCCCGAGAAGATTAAAAAGAGAAAGGCTGTCTCCCGCTGGCAGCAGGGAGGGACATAAAACTCAGGAAATATGAAAAGGTTGTCAGCACCAAGGGAGGAGGAGGAGTGTTTGATGGAGAGCAATGGGCAGGTAGGTAGGAGGACTGCAAAAAAAACCACCAAAAAAAAACCCCAGTGAAGCAAAGGAAAGTGTATCATCAGCAAAATCCACCCCATGCTGTTATGCTTTGCCAGGCTTTCCCCAGATGAGATATTCCCTTGGAGACAGCTTGAAATAGATTTTATAAAGCACTTAAGGATATACCTTAGGCACCAGCCATAAACTGCATAGAGGAGGTTAATGCAAGGCAATCCAGCTGGGCCATAACTCCACTGACTTTCTTCAGTCTTGTGCCTTTGTTCTCCAGGAAGGCTGAAGGAGTTAACATACAGCAAGGCAGGTATAGGAAAGATATCCACACATGGGAAGTTTCTGTGAAGTATTTTGTAGGTGTCATAGACCTGAATTATAGAATGGTTTGAGTTGGAAGGGATCTTTAAAAGTCATCTTGTTCCAATCTCCCTGCCACAGTCAGGCACACCTCCCACTAGACCAGGTTGCTCAAAGCTCCATCCAACCTGGCCCCGAACGCTTCCAGGGATGGAGCATGCACAACTTCCCTCAGCAACCTGTGCCAGTGTCTCACCACCCTCAGAGTGAAGAACTTCCTAATTTCTAATCTGAATTTATCCTCTTGCAGTCTGAAGCCATCACCCCCTGTCCTATCAGTACAAGCCCTTGTAAAAAGTCCCTCCACTGCTTTCTTGTAGGCCCGCTTTAAGTATTGTAAGGCCACAGGAAGGTGTACCTGGAGCCTTTTCTTCTCCAGGCTGAACAACCCCAACTCTCTCAGCCTGGCCTCACCGCAGAGGGGTTCCAGCCCTCCCAGCATTGCTGTGGCCTCCTCTGGCCCCGCTCCAACAGGCCCATGTCCTTCTCGTGTTCGAGGCTCCAAAGCTGGACATAGAAGATACATGGAAGATAGAACAGTGCCTTTAGGGCTGCTGAGCACTTTGCAGCATCAAGAGGATGAATTAGGACTGGAGGGAAGGCTCTTTCTTCAACTACAAGAAGGTTTTACAAGGTTCAAGGAGGTTGTGCAGCACTTCCAGCAAATGCAGCAAGATGGTTAACAGAGACAGATAGCTTTGCAGGAAAAGATCTCTAGCAATGGGAGCTGCTTTTGTGCAGTTATCACTTTTGAATCACTTTGTTCATGTCAATCCCTTGTAAATTCATCTTTGGTCTACAGCATTTTTAATTGCTGACAATCTTTATACATATGTTCTGAATGGGATTGTGGTGGATGATCTCCAGTACAATGCAGCTTCCAGTTTAAGTAGTCACTAATTTAGCATTGTAGGAGCCCCTCAGGAGCTCAACTGTCCTGTCTTGATGGTCAGGATCACAGAAGTGATCTAAGAGACCTCTGGAGGTCATAGAATCATCTCATTATAGAATGGTTTTGGTTGGAAGGGACCTTTCAGGGTCATCCAGTCCAACCCTCCTGCAGTGAGCAGGGACACTTTCAACTAGATTGGGTTGCTCAGAGCTCTATCAGTCTAGTCAGCAAGACTGTTACCAACACTAGATGAAAGCAGCCACAACTCAAGTTTCTCAAGGTCTCTTTAGATTGAAGCTGTCCCATTCATCCTGTCATGTCTTCTAGATTCCTTCAGTCTTGCTGAGATGCTTTCTGTCTCATCATACATGTCATGGATGAAGATACTGGACAATATCAGCCCCAGTATTGATCCCTGAGGATCAACAATTCCCCTTGCTACCAGCCATCAGCTGGATGTAGAGCTGTTGAGTCTGTCAGTCCCACACATTTTCAGCCCATCTGACACCCCTTTGCCCAGAAGCCCACAATCTTCTCAGCCTTGTCCTCTTGTCTGGGACTCAGATCATCAAAATTTTTCATAGGGAGAGACTTTGCAAACATGTTGGCCAGCTTCTTCATCAGCCTCTGGTGAAATCCACCCGACTGCATGGATATGAGTGCTCTGACTTCTCTGAGCAATCCAGCTGCACTTTGGGCTCTCCATTTACTTCCTCAACCATCCTGGAGGGCACAAAGGTCTAGGGCTGTAATGACAGAGGCTAAAAGGCTGTGTTGAGAACTTCAGACTTTTCCATATGATCCAATTCCAGCTGTTTTCCCCATTCATCAATTAAATCTCTTTTTCACTGATCTTTTTTGGACAAGTAGAATACCCATAGGATCCCTTCTTGTTCCCACATTGTCCCTCATTGTCCCACATTGTCCTTCATTGGCCGTACCTCTAGTCAGGCTTTAGTGTGCTGGATTGTGTCTCTGAGTCCAGACAATGCCTCTGTGCTCCTCCTCTGTTGCCTGTACTCACTCCTGTTGTGTGCTCCCTTCATGTGTTTTATCTCATTGATAAGACCCTTATTAATAGCCTGCCCCTGAAATTTCTGTTCTTCCTGCCCAAGATGATGGCTTATCCTGGGTTCTTCAACGTTTTCTTTACAAACAGCCCCACTCTGCTGGGAACCCCAACTCTTTCTCCTGGAGCATTCTGCCTATCAAGTCTCCAAATAAGCAACAATCTGCTTTCCTGCTGCTCACCTTCCCCGACTTTCTCCAAATCCTTAGCTTGTCCATTGTATGATAGCTGGAGCCCCAGCTGCCTCTGTGGCCATATTTCCTTTCAGATCAAACCCAGATTGGACAGGCTTTGAGAAACTTGATCTAGTGTCCCTGCCCATGGCAGGGTAGTTGGAACTAGGTGATGTTTGAGGTCTTCTATGATGGAGCATCACCTTACTCAACCCCTGTAGTATCTGCACCAGGAAATTATTACCTGAGTTTTTCCCTTTGGTGGGAAGGAGGGAGATCACACATGGGTGCTCACTCCCTTACACTCTAAGTGCTGTATTCATCTTTACCTTCTGACAGTGTCCCCTGGCGCAGTCAGTGATGCCCACATGGATAACAGACATGGGAAGCTGGAAATTTGAATGAACTTTAGCCATTTTTTTCCATAACATTATGGATCTGGGCTGCAGGCAAGCAGAAAACCTCTCTAAATGGCAGGCCTGCCCAGCAGGTCGATACTTCTGTCCTGCAGAAGAGCTTCCAACCACCAGCACTGCTGCTCTAGTAACCTGAGGTCTCTAACAGCCTGAGGTCTCCAGCTCAGCACTTTCCCCTGATGGATCCAGTTCCTCCTCCTCTGTTATGAACCCTGAACTCGTTTCCTTGGCAGATCTAACCCAGATCTGTCCATTTTTCACCCAGTCCCAACAACCTTTCTGTGCCAGCAGCTGCCCAGCATTCTGCAGTAACCAAGAAAGCAGGATGCTGGTAGAGCAGTGGTACTCAAAACAGTGAGGCACCACCCTGGAGTACTTCAACAAGTTACCATCTGTCATCCTCAAACCAGAAGGAATTTAGGCACCAAGATAAAGCTGCCCACACTGCCCAGCCCAGTGGCCAGAGCACTGGGAAGCCCTTCAGAGCAATCAGCTCAGATCTTCTCTGCTGCAAAATTAACACCCTTCCTCTTGTCTTTCTTTGGGAGAAAACCTGATCCTTATCATCTTGACAGAAACATTTCTGCACTTCTCCATTACCCTTTGATCTTCCCTTTTCTGGAGTAAACAAACCCAACAGATTCAACTCCTCCCTCTGAGATTGTGGTTTCTAACCCACTAATAAGTCCATCACTGTCTCCTCTCATCTCTCTCTGGTTCCTTCGCGCATCTCTGAGAGTGCAGCACTTGGCTAGGCACAGATGGGACTTCCTCAGGACTAGCCAAAACAGAAAAGTGATGATGCTCAGTGCTAACACCTCTGGAGGGCAGTTTCACCCCCAAACCCCTATCAGCTTGGACAACCCACAGCACTGGAGCACAACTATGTCCAGGGCAGGGTCTGCATGCTCAAGACACCTCTCAGCTGCAAGGGAGCTGGGGAAATGGCAGAGGTGACGTGAGAGAGTGAGTGGTGGTCAGCATAACACTCAACAGAGATTCACACTTGATCCTCTTTATAGAGGATAGGGTGGAATTTGAAAAGTTCCCCCGGATCATCTGAATTCCTCAAAGCAGGTCCAAGGCCATTTCCTGCATTCCTGATGAGAGGTAACCCAGTCCTTCCCAGCAGCCCCTTGCCAGGGGCCAGCAATTACTAAGGCAGAAGATGTGACATCAACATCCCAGCCAGGACAGGTGCCTGGCTCCTTACTGAGGAGTGACAAACAGCACTGCAAATAGTGAGAGCAGCAAATTCAGTAATTGCTCTTGTCAACTGTATTAAATTGAGACAACTTAACACAGCAGTTTTTCAGGAGTCCCTGGCCAACACCCAGACTCCATTCATCCAGCAGTAGAAGGGGAGCTGGATGCTTTGAAGTCCCACTGAGCACAGATAAAGGCTCCAAAAGGGGCACAGCTGCATTTCCAGTACTTGACATGGTGAGGACCTGCTCATGGTTGGGATAACCTTCCCCACAGTCTCTTATCAAGGCAGGGATGAAGACCAGTACCTCCAAATGGGGTTCACAAAAGCTCAGGTGTAGTACTGGGAGTTACTTGAACCCAGTAGAGATAAATTCAAGGGAAGTGTGAGGGAGATCTCTGCCTAGAAAGCCATAGCACCTCTCTTTTCATATCCAATTGCCCCATGATTTGAGCCCTTACTTGGGGTAGAGAACCCCAGACTCCAAATCTCCATCTGAATAAGGGTTTTCAATGTGTTGCATATTGTAGACATCCACACCAATGCCATTCCTGGCATTTTAACCCCTTCCCACTAAACAGCCTGTCTGCTGGGCTATAATCCAACCCGTGAATATTCACTATTGGTTCCAATCTCTTCAGGATGAAGACTGAAAACTTCTGCAGTTTGCCAAAGACTCAGTGAACCTGGCTCGTTGCTGTCTGTCTGAGTGGGGAAGAATCCAAGGCATTTTTGGAGCTGAGAGATACTTTATAGCTAAGCACAAGGGTCCTTCTTCTGGAAAAGAGCAAAGCTAAAGCTTTTAAATACCCTGTCACCCCTTTCATCTATTTATCTCAACTAGACCTCTCCCTGGGTTGCTCCTGGACACGACTCTGCTGCAATCAATGGCCAAAGGGTTTCTCCTGGTCATTTTTTGCTGTTAAAGGAGCAGGTTTTTCAGCAGAGGGGAGAGGGATGGTCCCATGTGGTTTTGGTGACTCTGTGCAGAATGTCAACAAAAAATGTGTATCTAAACCCACTGAAAGTTTCTACTAAAATTCACTCAAACTGTCTCTGGCAACCTGAAATCTATTCCCAGAAAATGATCCTTGAAGACACCCAGTTTGTAGCAAAACCAGAAAATCTCTCTGCCTGGCCATAGCCTAGGACAGAGGCAGAGCTGGGAAAGAAATCCAGTCCTCAAGCTGGGGAAAAGGGAGGCATTCGTATTTGTATCTATGAAAATTAATAATACTCAACTGAGGAAGGTCTGGGAAGTTCCCATTAGGCTGCTGAAAAGGTGAGCCAAAAAATCATTGAACTGCTACCAAATAACCCCATAATTCACAGAGGTTGTGGGTTTCTAGAGGATCTTTGAAAGGAAAACTGGAGAAATCAGGCAGATCTGGACCCAGCTCAGCCTTGAGCACCAGAAAGATGCTGAAGCAGTTGCTAATCCTTGTACAGTCACGTGGATAATGATTTAATGGATTGAAAACATTAAAATTCTCCTTTGGGCAGGTAGCTGGCCTATCTGCAGAAGCTGTGCTACCTTCTGATTTAAGTAAGGATTTTGATCCTACCCCACCATATCCTTATAAACTAATTATCAGCCTTATGAAATTATGCAGAGAGGAGAAAAAAAAAAAGAAAGAGCATGCTTAATTGGAAAGCTTTATTTCCGTGGGTTATGGTTACTTTACTGTCTACCCGAGAGGATTTATCTAGCAAAATCTCGCTAGGGTCTATCTTGTCTCTGGCACTAATCAATATTTTAATTAATGACTTGGATGGTGAAAGAAAGAGGAGGTAATAAAATTTCTGCCTGCAGTCACAAGTGCTGCCGATGGCAGGATTAGAATTCAAATCACTTATGGCAGATGGGAGAAATGGCCTGAAATTGATAATGCTGGGGTTCAACATTGAGAACAAAGTGGTGGTGCTGAGGAAGGAAGGGCTGGGGTGCAAAAATCTGCCCTGCAGGAAAAGATGTAGGTGGAGGAGCCAGAAAAAAAACTTCAGCTTCAGCAAGGTGCCCAAGCAGACTCTAAAGCCCTGAGTCCATCAGTGGAAATGCAAGTATCCATCTGTTTAATCCAAAGTCACAGGGGGACTATGGTAATGGCAAAGTATTTTCTTAGACCAATATAAGTATGAGGCTGTTGCTCTGGAGCTAGCAGTACTGCTGGGATGGCCACTGCGTCAGTGCTGCCAGCCGTGTGATGGTGACTGAACCCGACAGGCAATGTGTTCAGTGTGCTCTCAGGAAATATTTTCCAAAAAACCCAACTTTTTTTCACCTGTACATCTCACTGGTAGGTGGGAGAGCTAAAGCCAAGGCTTATTTGGGCATTAAAAGGATATAAAATTCATATAGGCCTCGGTAATGCCCAGAATTATGTCAGGCGCGGTTGCAAAGGTAAAAGGTAAGAAAATAGCATACTTTAAAGTGTTTTCTGTCAGAGGAAGGGCAGGAGACCTCACTTTTGGGGTTTCTGTTGTGGTCCAGCACCTGAGACACATTACAGAGCAGTGCAAAATGCTGCTGTGATTTGATCTGGCAGTGCCCATGCCCAACAGCACGTGCCTTGGTCTCATGGCTTGTTCCCCAGCTGGTAACATGAAAGAAAGTAGCCCCTGACATGGAAATGTGTAAGAGAAATTCTTACTTCTTGCTGGCAATCACTGCACTTCCCAGGCAAGCGTAAAAACAAGCCTCCAGCACAGCTATCACTCAGTTCACTGCCTCACTTTGTTGGTTTCGACCTTACATCTGGGTCGAGAGACAGGAACAGAGCCAGCATCCTGGGGGATCTGCAAGCTCCTGGCCTCAGGTTTCAGCCAGGCTTCCCTCTCTAGTACCAGAAGTGTGGAAGCAGATTTTGGAATGTGCCACTCCAGTAGCACAGGCTTCATGGTGTCACAGAATCATTTAGGTTGGAAAAGACCTTTAAGATCATAGTATCATAGAATTATAGAATGGTTTGGATTGAAAGGAACCTTAAAGACCATCTAACCCCCTTGTCATGGGCATGTCCTTAAGCACAACATCTAACCGCCTCTTAAACACTTCCAGGGATGGTGACTCCACCACTTCCCTGAGCAGGCCATTCCAATGTCTGACAACCCTTTCTCTAAAGAAATTTTCCTAATATCCAGCCTGAACCTCCCCTGGTTCAACTTCAGACCATTTCCTCTTGTTCTGTCACTTGTCATCAGGGAGAACAGATCAACTCCTGCCTATATATAGGCAATATATAGGGCAATAACGTCTCCCCTCAGCCTTCCTTTCTCAAGGCTAAACAACCCCGGATCCTTCAGCCTTTCCTCATAAGACACATGCTCCAAAGCCTTTACTAGCTTTGTTGCCCGCCTCTGTACCCTCTGCAGCACCTCAACATCCTTCTTGTAGAGAGGGGCCCAAAACTGGACACAGTATTCAAGGCGAGGCCTCCCCAAAGCTGAGTACAGAGGAATGATCACCTCCCTGTTCCTGCTGACCACACTATTCCTGAGACAGGCCAGGATATCATTGGCCTTCTTGGCTACCTGGGCACACTACTGGCTCATGTTCAGGTGGCTGTCAGTCAACACCCTCAGGTCCTTCTCTGCCTGCCAGCTCTCCAGCCACTCCTCCCCAAGCCTGTAGAGCTGCTGGGGGTTGTTGTGGCCCAAGTGCAGGACCCGGCATTTGGCCTTATTGAAACTCATGGAATTGGCCTTGTCCCAGCAATCCAGCCTATCTAGATCCCTTTGTAGAGCTTTCCTACCCTCAAACAGATTGACACTTCCACCCAGCTTGGTGTCATTCACAAATTTACCAAGGGTGCACTCTATCCCCTCATCCTAATCATTGATGAAAATATTAAACAGGACCTTTGAGTCCAACTGTTAAGTTGACAGAGACAATCCATGAACAAGGGAATATGAGGCTCATAGACCCTGTAATGGTGTAGCAGGTAGAGAATCACTGAATCACACCTACATGGCCTGATCTGATGCTGCTTTCTATAAGGTCTCACACCAAAGCAGCTGCAGCCCAACAGAAGTATTGCAAAGAAAGGAGCACAAGCCTTTTCCATCATGCCAAAATGAAAGGAGGAATGGGAAAGCCAAGGGATTTGTGGATTCAGGAAGGATACGAGCTGCTCCTCTGCTTCTCTGTGTTGGCACAGTGTCTTGTCCCACAGCTTAAAGCAGTGGCACGGATGCTTATTCACTGCATAACCCCAAAATTTTTACTATCTACAGAGTCCCTAGAATTTCAGCTTTCCAGACAAACTGCAGTCAAACAAACAGCTGGAGCCACGTACTGACTCTGCACAAGTAGAGCAGGGGCAGCACCACTATTTGGACAGGAGATCATCAAGAGAGGACCGTGTCAGTAAACATTGCTGTCATCTAATAGTTGGCTTTGCTCTTTGGTTTGATCAATTACCCACCCTCATTTGGGGTCTGCCTGGTGCATGGCAGGAAGAAGTAGGAGAGAGAGCCACACTTTCCAAAATACTGATTTTTTTAGACAAAAGAACACAAAGAAATACCTCAGATCCCATGAAACGCTACTGCTTGCTTGGGTGGGCTTTACTTGTAAGCAATAATTGCACCATGAGACCAAGACCAAGGAAATCATCCCTATTAGCCATATATCTGATGACTCCCTTCTTTGTTCCCTGCTCTGAAGTGATGTGTGGCATTTAACTGTCCTTTTCAAGAGTTTTTTGCATTGCAGTCTGAGTTACTTGGGTCAACGTTTCCTTACAAAGCTGTGACACCGAAGGTCACAGAGGACCTGTCATTTACAAACTTTTCTCCGTTCAGCTGAATCTCAAAATACTTTCAGGAAAAAAAAAAAAAAAGAAAAGAAAAAGAAAAAAAAAGAAAGAAATAATGAGCTGTGTATCGAAGAACCACCACCCCATACGTGGGCTTCAGCCTTCCCTGGGGGGACCTCCCTGTCCCTTGGTCAAGACCACAGCAGGACCTGGGGACTGGAAGTTGTCTGAATGCTCAAGAGGCAGAATTTGCTGGGATTTGGCAAAGCTGCTGGGACTTCATTGAAAGAGTTGTAAGTTCATATCATTCTTTTAAATTAAACTGGCATTCACCAGAATTCACTGGCCATCCTAGGCAGAGAAGGTGCGACCTCTTGCACTTTGGAGGCATAAAATGATCTTGCCATGTTGCTAAATTGAATACGTTTTCCTACTTGTTCCTGACTGCCCCCCCCCCCTCTTTTCTTC